>APFE030795055.1:55462-114498 GCA_000404065.3 Pinus taeda
TGTTGGATGGATGATATGATGTCAAAGCAGTGACTACGAAGCTATAGTGAGTTTGGTGAGGTAGAGGATTTTTTTTTTAGAGAGGGGACTCTTGAGCTAAGGTTTCTCTCCTCTGCCAGCTAGATTCTTCCTCCACTGTACAACCCCATTGCAGCTCGGGGGTCCGCGGGGAAGAAGACTACCCAAGGAGTAGGCTGGGAGGTTAACCGATGGGTCTCGTTTTTGGATCAAGTGCGTCATCATACACTCGTAGAAGTGACAGGCAACAAGGGAATACCAGCGACAACAGAGCAAGCGGAGTCTCGCCTTCCGGTGTACGGTACATGTGTATTTCATTACTACTTGATCTTAGATTAAAAGTATGTAAATGTTGTGTTATGTTCCTGAAATGAGCATCAGCAATGTGTGTGTTGAAGGAATTGAAATCTCAATGCGTTTCTTTTCTGGTTTTAATTGTTGTGTAAAAAATAAATAAATAAATAAATAAAAATAATAAAAATACAGTTTTAGCTGGGTCTTTACAGTAATCTTTTCTTTTCAATGAGTTATAGCTAAGATAAGGGAAGAGGTTTCATCAACTTTTCGAAAAATACAAGTATCAACAAATCATTTCAAAATCCACATCTGAGAGAATGCAAAATACACGATTCTTAGGTCTTCTTCGAGAAATGCAACCTATGTTCCTCAAAATCTAAGTTAAAATAAGAAAAAATTTGATCTTATCAACTTCTAGCATACCCAAACAAACAAACTATAAACTCTTCCTTCAACATACACATTCTATAATTTCAATTTGATATAATGAGTTGCAAATCACTATAAAGTAGAAGATTATGTTGTCTTAAAGAAAGAAATAATCAATAATCACTTTGGAAAAACGACAAACTTATAACCACAAGTGATTTATTGAAAAACCCTAAATTTTCCTAATACTAATGACACCTTGCAATTCAAAACACAAAGTACTTAATCTAATTCTTTAACATAAAAAAGGGACAAACTCAAACTATCAGCAATGACTAGTCATTCCATTGATTAATTAGCAATTCACCATATCACACTTCAAACCCTAATTTGCAAAAGTAAAGAATTCTTCAAAAATAAACCCAGATGGTCAAATCAAAATAATATAATTATACTTGATGAAGATAAAGCTGAAATTTTCAAAAATTCCAGGTATGTGAGCAGGTCATAGAAAAAACTAGTGCACATACACATTGTTGCAAAGAGAAACGTGCACATATATGTGCTCTGTGCCTAAAACTAAAGTGCACACAGTAGGGAATTTTAGAAAAACTAAAAAACAAGTGAAATAAAACACAAAATCTAGATTTTCAATAATTCTAAACACTCAGAGAGGGCTTCAATAGAAGGATCAAAATGTAAAACAAGGAAAATAATGGAAACTAAGACTTCCCTAATGGAGTCGACAATTTGTTAGGTGGACTAATCCCTCTTGCGGACAAGGGTGATCTCCCTAGACCTTAGAGAAATCTAGTAACAAACAACAAGAAAGTGCTACCTTTCCCTATATTATGATTGACTTAAACAAATAATATTATATAAGTCACTTACCGTTTAATCGAAATGTCGAATGAATTTCCTTTTAGGGCTTTTGACCATTTGCTTTTCCTCAATGATTTAGAGATCGTTCAAGTGCTTCCCACATCTTCCCCCAAATCTCCTTAAGTAAATATGCATAGACAGAAACATACACAAGATCAAAGCGTCCAGTATATATCATAAAATATAAACGAATTAATTAACTCGATCATATATCATAAATTGATCAACATGAAATCATAATCTATGTGGATGATCAAGGAGTCCAACAAATTGTATCAAAAAAGAAGTAATTGAGAAAGAACAATTGCCTTTATATTAATAAAATGGAGAATAGACTTACAACCTTAAAGCCTTGATGTTACAAGTCCCTTCTCACAATCTCCAACCCTCTCCTTGAATGAATAGCCTTACTCCTGCAGCATAAGCCTACTTCCAAAAGTCCTCCTCAATCCTCAGGCCTATGTTAGCTTTATAGGCCAAGAGGGAGAATTTTGGGATCCATTTCCCAAGGGATGAGATCCATTAATGGTGGGATAGGGGTTCCAAAAAGAGAGGGAGGTAGTTCGATGATGGGAGGGATCAGGGTTGAATAGGCATCCATTTGAAGCTTGTTAGTTGTGAAATATTCGACTAAAAATGCTTCTAGACTTTACTTTTTATTTTTACATTCGTCAAGTCATGTGTGTAGGTCACAGTGTAAGACAGAGCGCACTTATGCATAGTTTATAAAGGCCTTTTCTGTGTATGCGAAGAGATTGACTACGGAACTGCATAGGAAGCTAAAAATAAGATTTTAAGCCATGGGATCTAGTATTTTCATTCTCTTTAGGATAGTTTGGGTTCTAGCCTTGCGAAGGGATGCTTTGGAACACATTTATGGATAGAAAAAGATCCAAACCGATGGTCATTTTCCTAATGCGACAAAATGACATGTAAGACCATGGGACTAGGGTTGAAGATTAACCCCTGCATTTAAGGTGATGGAACAAAACACAGTCAACTCTCTTCCTTCTTCCAAATCACCCAATAATCCATACCCAAAATGCCCAAATGAAAAACAAGCATAAGCACCCAATTGCATAATGAAAAACATACCTTTTGGATTAGATTTCCCACCTTCTAACATATGCTCTTGATAGATGGGGGAGGAAATTTACAGCTTATGCAAGGAGCAGAGATTAAGTGGCACATCACATCAGCTACAAGGTGGCTCTCAGAGGCTACTGGTTGCTGACAAGAAGAAGATGAATAGGAGGAAATCTCTTCTAAGGGTCCCCACCTTAAGTGGGTAACATCTGGCTCCAACTGGGACATGAGCTCATCGTAGAGCGCATGATCCATGTACTCTAATAGGGAGGTCATGAGAACTCTAGCAATCTCCTGAGACATATACTTGTATCCTACACATACCAAAAAAACTATTGGAAGCATGTGTGCTAGGCATACTTTTATCACCCATGTTTTTCATCAAATAATAAATCCATACAGAAAAGTAAATATATTCTATGATGCAAGTATAATCTAAAATGCAATCTAGTTTAACATGAGAACATAATATGATGATAGTAGCTATGCAAACATAATATGCAATGCATCCTACACTACCATGGATGTTTAGTATGCAAGAGCTAAGTATACTCATACAACCAATGCAACCAACATATTATTATATCCATATCATTCCTCCTATCCTTATGATTAATCATGAGATAAATCCAACAACAATCATAATGATAATCATATGCAGGATAATAAGGGTGGGAGGTGGGTAAATAAGAAAACCATACACCATGGAAGGGAGTCATGTGATGCAGGAGCATCCGGACTTAGCCAGCAATGTGAAATTTTGTTCACATGTTGTGGCTAAACAAGTTGAATTTCATTGACCTGATTGGCCAAAAGTCAGTTTTACTGAGAGGGTTGGATCTCTCAAGAAATGAGTTGTATTTCATTATTGTAATAGTTATAAATTGTTTTATTTTAGGTTCAAATATGAGTTGTTAGCATAGGTGTGTGGTAGAGCTAGGAATTAGAGATTTGTTGTTAGATTGATTAAAAATAGGGATTGAGTTGTTAGGCACAGAATAGAGTGATATTCGATTGATAAAAAGAAGGAAAAAATGTAATGAAAGGAGGATTGAGTGGAGTGAGAGCGAGAATAGTGTGTGGATTGTGTTTTGAAACAGAGGTTTTTTTATATGTTGTAATCAGGCCAAGGTCGAGACTCTATAACTATTTTATTGTGAATAAATGATGTTGTGCGTATGATTAATTATCAAGCCTGCGGAAACCCTTGTTATGCTTTCAGATTCTTTGTATTCGGGGCAGAGTGATTATTCCTTTTTTCTATGTTTCATGCCCAAATCATAGGATTGATAGAAGTCGGAGGCTTTTATATAAATCTCATTGTTTGATGCTCGCTTTAATCTCAGCTGTTGGATCACCGATATCGGATCGGCGAAGTGTGTTTACATGGTTTCGGTCCCGCAAGCGAAAATCCAATTTACACTAAGAATCAGCGCAAAACATAGATCGGATCCAAGATCCGGACTTGAAATATTAGAAACGGAGGCTTTTAACTTTATCAGGTCCGTGGACCTCAATCACATCGCAACTCTGAAGCAGAAGGAGCCTGGACAAGTGGACTTGCGACTTGTGATCATGCGATTCAATCGTGATCGTTGGATCGTGAATAATCATGGTCGTTGGATTGCGGAAGCAGTGTCGCAACAGTAAGTGGTATTTCAGGCGGATCAAAATCCGTAAGCTGTATTGAAGGGTAGTCACTCGATCCCATTCACCGTTCGACACGTAGCACAAGAGTGGAGAGAGAAAACCACTTTATCGGGCGGTTATTCTCCGTGCATGTGTCTCACCTGAAATCTCTGATAGTCATCAGATCAAACAGATCCAGATCGACGCTCATAAAGGGTCGTGCAAGTTGACTTATCGGGAAGAGAAATCAACTGTTGATTTGATGGAAAGAGATCAACGATGGAGATCGAGAGGATTTGATCAGTGATCGGACTTCGGGGGAATAGCGATTTGTTGATATGTGATTTAATCTGGACCGTTGGTTCGTTTAGATCGTGATCTATGGCGTATGATGAGCGCTCCAAATTTAAAAGGTAAAATTCATTGCTTTGGCCTTCTTCCAAAGGCATTCCAGTTTAAAAGGAAAAGGTCGAGTTATAATAAAAAGGTGAATCGCAGGGTGACTGTTGGGGTTTCTTAAGCCATTGTTTCCGCCTGCGTTGTTTGTGGTATCGGAGCAGAAGTTAAGGTTGATTGCAGCAAAAATGTTGCCAAGGAGAGGAGTTGCCATTGGTCGAGGAAGACCTGAAGCAAATGCAGTTCTGCTAGAGGAGATCTGAAGTCTACATACGAGAATGGAATCAATTGAGACTGCTCAGAGAAGAACACCTGATGAAGGAGTTCACAGTAATAAAGAAGAATCTTCTGAGGAAGAAGAAGTGAGGAAAATGAAACTACCAGAGTTATCAAGATGTTGGCGAAAGTAGGAGGAAAACCAAAGATGGAAATTCCTACGTATGAAGGGAGTCTCAATGAAAAAGAGCTAATGGATTAGATCAAATCATTGGGAACATATTTTGACTATGAAGAGAAAGTTGACGACAAAAAGAATGTGAAATTTTCAGTTACCAGATTGAAGGGTCATTCAGCTATTTGGTGGGATGAATTACAAACATCCAAAATGAGGAAAGGAAAGTCCAAGATCAAGCAATGGGACAAAATGGTTAGTAAAATGAAAGCCAAATTTATGCCTAAGGATTATCAGTTAAATCTTTTCAAACAATTGCAAAATTGTAGGAAAAAAGGAATGTGTGTTAAGGAATACACAAAAGAGTTTTATAGATTGAGTATTGGAGTAGGACATGCAGAAGATGATATGGAGAAGATAGCTAGATATATCAATGGTTTAATGTATGTCATCCAGGATGAGATCAACTTGTTGAGTCTAAATACTATTGAAGATGCCTATCAAGCAGGTTTGAAGGCATAAGAGAAGATGTTGAGAAAACAGAATCAGAGGAATAGAGGAAGAAGCACAGTAAGAGGTAGAGGAACTACCAGACCAAGGGAACAACAGCATCAGCATGAAGCAAGTAGCTCAAGTAACAAACCACCACAGAGGGGAGAATTTAATAGAGCAATATTTGTGCCCAGAGGAAGAGGTCGAGGAAGATATGTTTGGTGTTATACATGTGGAGAATGGGGACATGTGTCGTGGGACTATCCTCATAATAAACCAGAAAGTCAGAGGAATGTGAATGTGGCTGAGGCAAAGCCAGGACCACCTCGACTTATGGAAAAGGAAGAAGCCCCTGAAGTAGGAGAATCCCTGTTATTGAGAAGGACTTTGCTTAAGACAGAGAAGGAGATTGAAGAACTAGCGCAGAGGAAGAATTTATTTAGAACTACCTGTAAATCAAAAGGTAAGTGTTGTAAAGTAATAATTGATAGTGGAAGCACTGACAACCTTGTTTATACATAGATGGTGGACAGGCTCGGATTAGCAAAGACAATACACCCTACTCCTTACAGAGTGTCATGGTTACAGAAGGGACATCAAATTATTGTGATAAAACAATGCAAGGTTGAGATACAAATTGGTACATATAAAGATGTGATATTATGTGATGTAATGCCCATGGATGTATGCCATGTATTACTGGGAAGACCGTGGCAATCTGATTGAAAATCTATTCATGATGGGAGGAGAAAAACTTATACTCTGGAGAAGGATGGAACTAAACATACATTGTTGCCATTGAAGAACGACGCTAGCAAAGGAACACCTAGAAGTAGTATTATGCTGATAAGCAGAAAAGAGTTGTTACAGGAGGTAGTGAAAAATGAGGAGTTGCATTTTGCTATTGTGGGAAGACCAAAGGTAATTTTGACTTCCACAAACTTAAACGATTTACCTGAGGAAATCAAAACTTTGTTGAATGATTTTGCTGATATTGTTGTGGATGAGCTTCCAAAAGCATTGCCACTGATAAGGAGTATTAGTCATCATATTGATCTAGTACCAGGAGCAAGTTTTCCAAACAAAGCAGCATACAGATTAACTCCTCAAGAGAACGCAGAAGTTGGAAGACAAGTGCAGGAGCTAATGGATAAGGGGCTAATCAGAGAAAGTCTTAGTCCATGTGATGTACCAATAATACTCAGTGCAAAGAAAGGAGGTGAATGGCGAATGTGTACAGATTCCAGAGCTATAAACAAGATCACTATCAGGTATAGATTTCCTTTCCCACGCATGGATTATTTAATGGATTGTTTGAGTGGATCCAAATATTTTACTAAAATAGATTTGAAGAGGTGGATATCATCAAATAAGAATTCGAGAAGGCGATGAATGGAAGACTGCATTTAAAACAAATAGTGGGTTGTATGAGTGGTTAGTGATGCCTTTTGGACTCACTAATGCACCTAGCACATTCATGAGATTAATGAATGAAGTCTTGAAGGAATATGAAGGCAAGTTTGTTATTGTTTATCTTGATGATATTCTAGTTTTTAGTAAAAGTAAAGAAGAACATCTAGAGCATCTTAAATTGGTTTTAAGAACTCTGCAGAAAGAGAAACTATTGATAAATCTGAAGAAATGTAGTTTCATGAAGGAAGAATTGATTTACTTGGGATTTGTAGTTTCTAAAGAAGGATTGAAAATGGATCCAGAGAAAGTCCAAGCGATATGGAATTGGCCTATTCCCATAAATATATTTGAGGTAAGAAGCTTACATGGTCTTGCAAGATTTTTTAGAAAGTTTATCAAAGGCCATTTAAGTGGACAGAAGTAGTAGACAAAAATTTTAAATTGTTGAAGAGGAAAATCGCAAAGGAACCAATTTTAGCTTTGCCTAATTTTGAAAAAGTATTTCAAGTTGAAACAGATGCTACCGGAGTTGCAGTTGGCACAGTTCTGAGTGAAGAACAAAGACCGATAGCATACTTCAGTGAGAAATTGAATGAAGCGAAGAAGAAGTATTCTTCTTACGATAAAGAGTTTTACGCTATTGTACAAGCCTTAAAGAAACGGAGACATTATTTGCTGCCAAAGGAATTCATATTGTATTTGGACAATCATGCCTTACAAGTCATCATTAACTAGCTGAAGTTGAACCAGAAACATGCCAAATGGATAGAATTTTTGCAAAGATTTACTTTTGTGATAAAACACAAGAGTGGTAAGTCAAATAAATTCGTTGATGCATTGATAAGGGTAAGTTTTATTGTGCAATAATTCAAAGTGGGTGTTGTAGGATTTGAGGAAATGATTGAAATGTACAAAGATGATTTAGATTTCAAAGATATCTATACAGCAGTTTAGAACCCAATAGTTCATAACAGAAGTCAATGGTTGGATTATCTCATTCAAGGAGGCTTATTGTATAAAAGTAACAAGTTGTGTATTTCCAAATGTTCTATGAGGTAAAATATAATAAAGGAGAAACATAATGGAGGATTATCTGGTCACTTTGGACAAGATAAAACCTTTGCTTAGGTGAATGCTTTTTATTATTGGCCAAAAATGCAGACTGGTGTTTATAAAATTTGTTGAGAAGTGCATGATACATCAGCATGCTAAAGGAAAGAGCCATAATACAGGATTGTATCAGCCACTACCAATACCAGACCGACCATGGGATCCAGTTAGCATGGATTTTGTTTTGGGATTACCAAAAACGCAAAGAGGGAATGATTCCATTTATGTTGTAGTAGATAGATTTTCCAAGATGGCACATTTCACTGCTTGTAAGAAAACTAGTGATGCAACACACATAGCTAATCTATTCTTTTTAGAAATTGTAAGATTACATGGGTTACCTGTAAGTATTGTGTTTGATAGGGATACAAAGTTTGTAGGGAATTTCTGGAGAACTCTTTGGAAGAAACTAGGAGCTAACCTCAATTTTAGTTCAGCGTACCATCCTCAAACAAATGGACAAACCGAAGTAGTAAACAAGAGCTTGGGAAACATATTGAGAAGTTGTGTATCAAAATCCCAAGCGGTGGGATTTAGCACTAGCTTAGGATGAATTTGCTTATAACGATACTCCAAAGCGAAGTAATGGAATGAGTCCATTTCAGATTGTTTTTGGAATGAATCCAAGAGGTGTGTATGAGCTTAGAAATCTAGGTAAACAGGAGACAAGAAGTGCAAAATTTGAAGAGTTTGCAGAGCAGATGCAGAAACTACAAGAAGATGTCAAAGGAAGATTGCAGGAAAGAAACAACAAATGCAAATAGAGGGTAGATATGAAAAGGAGAGAGAAATAATTCCAAGTGGGAGATTTAGTGATGGTGTATTTGGGAAAAGAAAGATTTCTTGTTACAACTTACAATAAATTGAAAATGAAAAAGATAGGACCATGTCGAATTGTAAGAAATTTTTCAGCTAATGCATATGAAATTGAGTTACCAGAAGGGATTGGAATATCACCTATCTTCAATGTTGCAGATTTGTATACATACAAAGAGGCAAAGACAGAGCCACAAGAGGAAACTACAGGAGATGAAGTTCAAACTATGAATTGGGAAGAATAAATGCCAAAGACAACTAAGAAAGAAGTGGAAGCTGTTTTGGAGAAAAGAGTATCCAAAATAACCAGAGGACAGACTTATTTCCAATATCTAGTCAAATGGAAAGGACAACCAGTGGAGGATGCTAACTGGTTGACAACAGCAGAGTTGCAGAAGTATGGAGTAAGTCCTAAAAGTTTGAAGGATGATTCTTTTCTTCCCTGGGAGTCTGATGTAGGAGCATCCGGACTTAGCCAGCAATGTGAAAGTCTGTTCACATGTTGTGGCTAAACAAGTTGAATTTCATTGACCTGATTGGCCAAAAGTCAGTTTTACTAAGAGGGTTGGATCTCTCAAGAAATGAGTTGTATTTCATTATTGTAATAGTTAGAAATTGTCTTATTTTAGGTTCAAAGATGAGTGGTTAGCATAGGTGTGTGGTAGAGCTAGGAATTAGATATTTGATGTTAGATTGATTAAAAATAGGGATTGAGTTGTTAGGCACAGAATAGAGTGATATTTGATTGATAAAAAGAAGGAAAAAATGTAATGAAAGGAGGATTGAGTGGAGTGAGAGTGAGAATAGTGTGTGGATTGTGTTTTGAAACAGAGGTCTTTTTATATGTTGTAATCAGGCCAAGGCCGAGACTCTGTAATTGTTTTATTGTGAATAAATGATGTTGTGCATATGATTAATTATCAACCCTGCGGAAAACCTTTTTATGCTTTCAGATTCATTGTATTCGGGGCAGAGTGATTATTCCTTTGTTTTTCTATGTTTCACGCCTAAATCATAGGATTGATAGAAGCCGGAGGCTTTTATATAAATCTCATTGTTTGATGCCCGCTTTAATCTCAGCCGTTGGATCATCAATATCGGGTCGGCGAAGTGTTTTTACATGGTTTCGATCCCGCAAGCGAAAATCTAGTTTACACTAAGAATCGGCGCAAAACATAGATCGGATCCAAGAGCCGGACTTGAAATATTATAAACGAAGGCTTTGGAGCCTGACCAAGTGGACTTGCGACTTGCGATCATGTGATTCAATCGTGACCATTGGATCGCGAACAATCGTGGTCGTTGGATTGCGGAAGCAGTCTCGCAACAATAAGTGGTATTTCAGGGGGATCAAAAATCGTAAGCTATATTGAAGGGTAGTCACTTGATCCCATTCACCGTTAGACATGTAGCGCAAGAGTGGAGAGATAAAACTGCTTTATCGAGCGGTTATTCTCCATGCATGTGTCTCACCCGAAATCTCTGACAACTGTCAGATCAAATGGATCCAGATCGACAGTCATAAAGGGTCGTGCAAGTTGACTTATCGGGAAGAGGAATCAATTGTTGATTTGATGGAAGGAGATCAACGGTGGAGATTGAGAGGATTTGATCAGTGATCAGACTTCGGGGGAATAGCAATTGCCGATATGTGATTTAATCTAGACCGTTGGTCTGTTTAGATTGTGATCTACGGCATACGACGAGCGCTCCAAATTTAAAAGGTAAAATTCATTGTTTTGGCCTTCTTCCAAATGCATTCCAATTTAAAAGGAAAAGGTCAGGTTATAATAAAAAGGTGAATTGTGGGGTGATTTTTGGGGTTTCTTAAGCTGATATTTCCACCTGCGTCATCATGGATGAAGGGAATGAATCCAGCTTGCACCATCTGATCCTTTCTTGTAAACATAGAATGGAGGATCTAGCGATCAGGCTCATGAAATCCCTTTCAAGATTTTACTTGGGCATATCATTCTCTTCATTTTCATATGATGAGGAATATGAGAGAACGATAAGGTCATCGTTAGTGTCATATATTGGATCATTGTTAAAACGATGACCAATATTCTATTTTCCCTTTTCTCTATATAGGAATTTTAGAAATGTCAACATCATGCAGATCCCAAGGATCCATTTCCTCGATTTTCACATAACAACTAAAAGGGGATTCACAAGGTTGAATTCAAAATGCCTTGAGAGATTCTTGCTTCACCCTATAAGCATTTACTTTAAGGTTCAATAAAAAAAATGCTTTGATCTTCCAATGGAGTCGCCAAATAATGATCTATATTGTTGTTGGGTAAGAAGGCAAATATTTCATAATGGTAGACACACTTTGTCCTTGGCATAGGCACCAAAATTGTTACCACAAAATATAATAGGCATTGGAGAGGGAAAGCCTACAAGACAAGATCTAGACAAAGTGCTAACAATGGGGTAGAGGTCGTCACCTCTGCTAAAACCCCCTACTCTTTATGGATTTTCACCGATGAGAGAAGTCTCAATAGGAATGAGGTCACTCAAAATAGATATGCTAGGTATAAGGCACAAAGTGATCAAGCTAGAGCTCATTTAAGAGAGAGACTCGATAATGGTTTAAGGCTTAAAATAAGAAAAAACACTCTTAAAGAAAATCCCTAAAAATAAGGCTCAAGACCTAGGGTTTTGAGAATTTTTTATGGGAATAGGTACTCACACTGTCAAGGCCAAGGAGAAAAAGATTCTTATGATCTACTTCAACAAGTACCAAGCTCATACAACCTTTAAACAAGTCCTCAAGTTGAGGGAAAAATAATTAGAGTTGTCTCTTGGAGTAACATCTAGGGAAAGATATTTTATAGATTAAATTTGAGTGGATGTCCACCAAACTTGGAGAATAAGTAGCCTAAATCCCAATCTTGATGATTAGGCTCTCAAATCATGAAAAAGAATCTTCCCTAAAATTTCGATGCAAGCCCTAGATTTTCTCCATAGTATTAAAAGCACTGATTTTAAGGGATAAAATTATGGAGAAAATTTAGGATTGATCACCAATGAATTGGACTAGTGCCTTGTCCTTTAGGCATATGGAGTCAAGGAAGAAATAGATAATCTGGTTCCTTTCTAAGAAGGCTAAAAATTTATACCCTAGGTATCAACTTTTAGCATTTACCCACTTAAAAATAAAATAGAGTTTCATGGAGAGATTAAATATATCCTCTGATAGGAATATTCATTACATGTTGTATAATGAATAGCATCAATACTCAACTAGATAGATTTTCAAAATTAATTTTCCATAATTAGGGCACAAAATAACATAACCCATAAGTAGTAATTCCATACTTTACACAATTTCAAGATAGAAAATATTCAACAATAAGCACTTACAAGACAACATGTAGTATATCCATTTAGTATCCAAAGAAGTAGCTCCAACGATAATAAAAAATAACTTCCAAAAATCGAAATGCATCCAATAGATCTCCAATAGCCAAGAAGGAACAAGTGTGAAAATTCCCTAAGAGGTCAAATTCCACATGTGATGATGATGAGAGACTCAAATGAGACCTATTCTATTTATACATGTATAATCAAGTCTAATTTTAGCATAAAGCCCCTCTTAATTATCAAATTATGGAAAAAAACTAATTGTGGTTACAAGTCACCCACATAGCCAATGTGAAATCATAAATATTAACCCACGAGAGGGTCGAAATGTTGATATCATCACTGTGTAGGCCTCTTGGAGTCATGCATTGAGCTCCCTTGGTGCTACATTGAATCAAGAGGGCTCCAAAAATCATCCTCTCCCTAGCTATCCATGTGAATCGCGTTTGGATCTGAGCTTTGTGTTTGGGGCACAAAGTGGGTTTCATGGGTCTCCTAGTGATAGAATAGAATGGTTTTGCTCCAGCGTGGGACCTTTTAGCCCTAAGGTGCAGTGCTGCTATTTTTGAAGGAAAAAGGAAGGAAATGTCCTGTTTTGTTGTCATGGAGAGGTTCCCACATGGTCCATCACCCCACTTTTCTCCCTCATCCACTCCCTTTCTCGTTCACCCATATCCTAACCCCACCCTCACATCAGAACCAATTGGCCCTATGTGAATTAATCCACTTTTGCCCCCATGCACTAATGCGCAAAAACCCCTGAAAAACCTTACCTTTCCATCCATATGCGCCCTTTTCATAGTTCTCGAGGACATCCTGTACCTCCATGTCCCCCCGCCGTCGATCTTCCCACCGATCCGATGGCACGCACTTCACCCAACCGACATGATATGCTCGATCAATCATCGTCGTTAGATCATTCCCACCAGATCTAATGGTTATCACACATACCGCTCGGGCAACAAGCAAGAGGGATACCCGCTCGATAAAGGTGGTTTCCTCTCTCTCCTCTGTTGCTACATGGCGCCCGATGAATGGAATCAGGCGGGCTTTGACCTTTACAGTTTACCACCCGATGTACACCATTTCTCGCTTGGGTAAACTGCTCTCGGTTTTTATCTTTCGAGCACCTCCTCCACCCGATAGTTGTTAGATCTACTCATCTGAGATCTAACAACTCAGACTTATTCTGCTCCCGCCACGACTTTAGGCCTCTAGTGATTGATCTCCTCTGTCCATCTCTCTCGATCCAACAGCCTTCGTTGATGATCACCTCAGTTCGTCCTCCACCACCCGACCAACATCCTGACCGTTGATCCATCCCATCCAACGGCCCATATGCCCCCGTACCCCACTTCCCGTCAGTCACCCAGGGAGGAAAGTTGTTGGCTCTGTCATTGTTTATGACAGCCAGACAGTTGAACTGAAATAATAGAAGGCATGGCTGAAAGGGGAAAAACAACAACACGATGCAGCCGAACCAACAGAAATGGTCATGGAACGTCGTTGGCACGAACGAGCCACCTGATAGCGCGACAAAATTACTAGAATTTGGTCACTGTGTTTCTTAGGAAAAGAGACCTCTAGCTCATGTCTGTCTATTTATGGCATCAAGTAGTTAGAATCCAGAGGGGATAGATTAAGACATCTCAATCCCTAGAGAGCCCGAGAGCATTGTAAAAAGCCTATAAATGGCTGAAAGTGAGAAGGAAAAGAGGATCAATTTTGGAGATTGTGGAGACTCTGTTCCTCTCAGCATCTCATCTTCATTTCAGTAATACAGGCTTCTTTTGTTGTTACATGTTCAATTGTCATCTCCTCCTCTATTCTAAGCTTGCACTTGAATAGGTTATTCATGTTTTCTTTTGTGTCTAATGCCAAATAACTGTCATCTTATGTCTGCATTGATAAATTAGATTTGCAAGCTTCATTTACTTTCTATAGCTAGCCATTCATATGTATTTATGTATGCATTTGCTAGTACAGTCAGTATTCTCCATCTATCCATTGAATCTATAAACTATTGAGCATTAGTGGTCTAAAGCCTTGTCAAGTTGAGGGTGTTCATGCATGTCTGGAGTGAAAACAGAGTTGAAATAGTCATCTGACTTGATCCAAACCTTAATCCATTCCAATAGTTCAGAGAACAATATTGAAGATTTATATGTTACCAGGCATCTCCAAGCTACAACCTAGGAGAGTTTCCTAGAGTGATGACATAATTGGCGCCGTTACCGGGGAGAGGAGACTGAAGCTCAGCTTCCCTGGGGGACGACACAAATCCAGCTTTGATGATAGACAAAGTCTGGACACTATTTGCGTTGTAATAATCTATCTGGTGACTCTACTAAACGACGAACCTTTTGGCGACTCCACTCCACAGTTTTGGCTTAGTTTGGGAGGCATACTCGGAGAAATCCTCAGAAGCCACAAGTTGACCCAGTACTTGACCCTGAAAGAATCATCAAAGAAAGAAAGGCATTGCAGAAAGTAGCATCAGGTTCATGTAGCTCTAAACAATATTCTATATCTCTTCAAGAAAATTCTGTAATAGAACAGATACATGTTGAGAGTATAGCTTCTAATACTAGCAGTGAAAAAAAAAATCTCTAAGATCCATAGAGCTCCTTATTATTTAGGTTCTTCTTTTGTTGTAAGCCCAAAGGAAACCTCCCCTCCTATCCATCATACTCCTTTAGTCCTATCAGTCACTCCTCAACCCTCTGTCATTCAAACTTCCAGTACCCTTATAGCCACCACAACTATGGCAGGAACACAAGCACCTACAAAAATGGAAAGAATCATAGCTGCTAGGTATGGACCTCTAGTACTGCCCACTCCTTTGAATGTCATGCCTACTGGAGAATATCAAAAATATATTCCTAAGTTCACTAGGATTGAATGTGTTACTGCTGAGGAACATCTTGAATCATTCTATAACTATGTTGATAACCTAGACATGAGTGAAGATGATGTATGGATGAGAGTCTTTGTCCAAAGCCTAGATGGAGAGGCTAGAAAATGGTTCATAGAACTGAACCTAAGGTCTATAGCAGATATTGAGGCTTTAGATGATGTATTCCTAAAGCATTGGGTGATAAGAAGGATCTACTCTACTACCATACCGAGTTTGGGAACTTAAAGAGGGAAAATGGTGAGTTGTTGTCTGATTTGAATAAGAGGTTTAACCGCATGTATAGCAAGATACCAGCTGAAGTAAAACCCACCACTACCTCTGTTAAACTCACTTATTCCAGTGCTTTTAATTCTGACTTCTATCTAGTATTGAGGGAGAGACGATGTGCTACCTTGGCTGATATGCAGGATGCAGCCTTAGAAGTAGAATCAAACATCATGGGTGCAGAGAAGCTCAAGGGGAATGTTGATAGAAGGAGACAGAGGGGCAAACCTTCATCATCTTCAAATCCCAAGATAGATAAAATGACCAAGATGATAGAGTCATTAGCCTCTGAAATCTCCAAATTAAAGGTTGAGCATCACCTTATGAAAGGAAGAGTTCCTAATACCTTTGCTCCTAGAAATCCAAATCCATATAAGAGAACTAATAAGCAGTTGCAGATTCTGCAAAGAAGCAAAGATGCCAATGAAGACCAAAGGGTGAAGACCCCTTTCCAGAATGTAGTCATGGAAGAAGAGTAGTTTGAAGAAGATGATCTGGAAGACAAAGGCATTGCCTCCTTTTTTACCTCAGCTGCCTATGAAAAGTCATTATTCAATGACCAGATCAACCAAGAGTGGGATGGTGAAGCTGTTATGCAAACTGATGATCGGCACAGATATGATCTGAGGTCGAAGATGAATAATTCCAAGGAAACTCTTGTTCAGAGAGTTTTTGTCCCTGCAATACAACAAGATAATAAGCAGAAACGACCGACGGTTGATCCCATCATCCTCAAAGCTCTAGTTCACGAGGTAAGAGGCCTTGACAAGTCTCCTTCTCCTTTCAGTTTTCAATCAGAAATTCAGAAGCTAAGAATACCTATACCTCTTATTGAACTCATGAATAATGAGTCTTTCAAGAGATCTATCCTTGAGGCCCTTGAGCCTAGTGCCATCCAAGCCTCCACTGACTATGTAAATCTGCAAGATGACAAACCAGCTATTGTTCTCAACCCCATGATTAAAAATTATGATGACAGCTCCCCATCATTCTATGTCTCTTTGACTATTCATGACAAGATCCTTCATAACTGCCTTCTGGACACAGGATCCAGCCGTAATATAATGCCCAAGGCTGTCATGGATGAATTAGGTCTTGACATTACCAAGCCTTATCATGACCTATTTTCTTTTGACTCTAGAAAGGTGAAATGTTTTTGATTAATCAAAGACCTAGCCATCACCTTGTCTCTGCTGCCTATGAAGAGCATGATGATGAATATTGTGGTAGCAGATGCACCCCCCAAGTTTGGCATGTTGCTTTCCAAAGGTTGGATCAAGAGATTTGGTGGAACGTTGCAAAATGATCTGTCCTATGCTACTGTCGCAGTTTTTGGAGGTGAGAGTAGGAGATTATACAGAGAAGCTCAATTGGATTATATCATTAGTGATGAAAAGAATCCCACTAATCATCCCATCTATGCTGTCGACACTGATTTTGGAGCCTGTATTCTTCAAATTGAAGAATCCCAGTTGGCCTCCATGCAACTTAGGAAACCTGTTTGCCATATCACGGAGGAAGAAGTCCCACAAATTTGGGACATGTTATTTGATGGAGCTTGCTCTAAGGAAGTTGTAGGGGCAGGTGTAGTCCTTGTATCCCCCACACAAGAATGCATTCATTTATCTTTCAAGTTAACTTTTCAGGTCACAAATAACATAGTAGAGTATGCAGCCTTGATATTGGGCTTAAATGCTACTAAAGAAATGGGCATCAAAGGTCTGAAGGTGTTCAGAGATGCAGGCCCTATCACTCAGTAGGTGAACAAAACTTTCCAAGCAAAGCTTCCAAGGCTGAAAGCATACAGAGATGAGGTATGGAAGCTCAAGGTTTCTTTTAATAGTTTCAGCATTTCTTACATCCCTAGAATGAAGAACTAGCTTGTTGATTCCCTTGTTGTGTCTACTAGCACGTTTATCCCTCCTTTGCCTCCTAAATTGACTTATGAAGTTCAAGTGAAATATACACCATCTCTACCTAACAATGTCAAATACTGGAAAGTTTTTGAAGATGATGATGAAATTAATAGGTTTTTACAAGTCATTGATAAATTTTCTGAAATGCACATTGACCAAGAAAACGAAACCATTGAGGAATGCAACCAATCCAAGCTAAAGGACAAGATTGGTCAGGACAGCATTGTTCAGCTGCCTGGTAACCATATACCCAAAGGATTGGTGACCCTAGAGGAGTTGTTTGATCATAATGATGTACCTTATAAGCCTGCCAAAAAAGAAAATGAGTCTACAATTCATAGACATAATGTAGGGAGTCCAGACCATCCAAAGTACATAAATCTGTTCAACCACTTGTATTCTTCCCAAAGTTCTGAGTATTGCACCCTGATGAAACAATTTGTTGATATTTTTGCTTGGGAGTACAGTAATCTTAAGACCTATGACACAAACATCATTCAACATAAGATTCCACTCGAGAAGAACACCATCCCTTTTAAGTAGAAATTAAGACCTATGAGCCCTCCCTTATTTCCTTTGATTGAAAAGGAAATCAAGAAGTTGTTGGATGCCAAGATCATAGTTCCCCTAAGGTATTCAAAGTGGACAGCTAACATTGCGATAGTAAGAAAGAAGAATGGGGAAATCAGGCTTTGTGTTGACTTCAGGAATCTGAAAAAATGCTCTAGAAAAGACAACTACCCCCGCCTAAGATGGAACACTTGCTGCAAAAAGTCTCAGGGGCTAGAGTCATGTCTTTCTTCGGTGGATTTTCAAGTTACAATTAGATTGTTGTACATCCAGAAAATCAGGAAAAGACTACCTTCACTACTTCCTGGGGAACTTTCATGTACTCCAAGATGCCTTTTGGATTGATGAATGTTGGGGCTACTTTTCAGAGGGCCATGGACATAGCCTTTGTGGGAGAGAAGGACAAGTTTGTCCTCATTTACATTGATGACATAACAGTCTTTTCCAGCAGTCACAAGGATCATTTGCAGCATTTGAAGAAAGTGTTTCTAAAATGCAGATAGTTTGGAATTTTTGTGAACCCAAAGAAGTCACAGTTTTCTCTAGGAGAAGGCAAACTTCTCGGACATATTGTTTTTGCTAAAGGTGTGAAGATTAATCCAACAAGAGTTCAAGCAATTCGGACATTGTCCATCCCACGATCAAAAAGGGATATTCAATCTTTCCTGGGCAAGATTAACTTTGTAAGGAGGTTCATTCCAAACTTTATAGAGCTAGTGAAGCACATCACTTCCATGCTGAAGAAAGAATAAGAAATAAAATGGACAGATGATGCAAGAAGCTCTTTTGAAGCCATCAAACAAGCTATCATGGTAGCTCCCACTCTAATCAGTGTAGAATATACCAGGGAGTTTTATATCTTCTCTTTTGCCTCTTATGATACACTTGCAGCAGTTCTATTGCAGAAAAATGATGAAGTTGTAGAGCACCCTGTGGCCTTTTTTAGCAAAACTCTAAGCGATGTTGAACTAAGGTATGACCTTATTGAAAAACAAGCTTATGCTCTCATAAAATATTTAAAGCCATTCAGAATTTATATTTTGCATTCCAAAGTGGTTGCATATGTACCTTCAGCCTCAGTAAAATATGTCCTAACTTAGACAGATATTGATGGAAAGAGAGCTAAATGGATTGCAAAATTCGTAGAGTTCAACATAGAGGTGAAGCCCACCAAGCTTCTCAAAGGCCAGGGCTTGGCTAAGCTTATGGCTGAGGAAAATTACAATTTGCTAGACATAAATTGCATGGGTTCAAATTCATGTGGTGAGCAAACGGAGGAAGCAACAGAAGAGCAAGAGAAGAATCAGTCTTTGGCTGAAAATCTGGTCACCTGTGAATGGTATTCCAATGGAGTTCATTTTTGCAGAAGCTAGAAGTCCCTCCAGGGCTCAGCTCAAGTCAAGCTCGGGCCATTAAGCTCAGATTAGCGAAATTTTGCATTACTAAAAACCTGCTTTATTGGAGAGACCCATCAGGGATCCTCTTGAGATGTCTAGATAAAGGACAATCTGTGGAATTCATGCACCAACACCATTCTAGCATCTGTGGAGGGAATCATTATTGGAAAACCATAGCCCACAAGATCCTGAGAGCTGGGTATTATTGGCCTACTCTATTCTATGATGAGTTTTCTTTTGTGAAGTCTTGTGAAAAATGTCAGAGGTTTGCAGGAAGACAACAGCTGAAATCTCTGCCCTTGAAGCCAGTACATGCCAATGGCCCGTTCCAGCAGTGGGGCTTGGACTTTATAGGTGAGATCAATCCACATTCCAGTGGCCAGCATAAATGGATCTTGGTAGCCACTTATTATTTCACCAAGTGGATTGAGACTATACCCACTAAGAATGCTAATCATCAACTTGTCATAAAGTTCTTGAATGAGAATATTTTCACTAGATTTGGTTGCCCAACCAAACTAGTCATTGATAATGTAGCAACTTTCAAGGCAAAAGAATTGGTAGACATGTGTGAATTCATGGGCATTCAATTAGTGCATTCTACCTCATATTATCCTCAAGGCAATGGCCTGGCAGAATCATCTAACAAGAGTCTTGTAAGGATAATAAAAATTGTTGGAAAACAACAAAAAGAGCTGGGATTCCAAGTTGAAGTTTGCACTGTGAGCTGACAGAGTTACCAACAAAAAGTCCATAGGAAATTCTCCATTTAAGCTGGTTTATGGCGCTGATGTTGTTTTTCCTATCCAGCTGATTCTCCCTATGGCCAAATTCTTGCAAGAAGAATAGGGTGAAGAGAATGAAATGGCAAGGAGAATGAGTAACTTGGTTGAATTATAGCATATCAGAGAACAACTGGTTGAGAACTCAAGAATTCATCAGAAGAAGATCAAAGAAGCCTTTGATAAAAAGGCAAAAATGGACAGTTTTCAGGTTGGTGATTGGGTTCTCAAATGGGATGCATTGAAAGAAAACAAGGGAAACCATGGTAAATTTGATGCCTTATGGATAGGGTCATTTGTCATTGCTCAAGATTAGATGAATAAAACTTTCATTCTGCACAATTTGGAGGGGGAAGGTGTCTTTGATGGCCCAGTCAATGGGCGGTTTTTGAAACTTTACTTCATATGAGGCTCTAAGGCCTTAATATTGTAATAGGTTTTTCAGTTTTGTTTTTATGAAAATAAACTCCATTCCCAATGGAACACTAGGAGATAAGTTTGTTTTGGTTGTTACTGGAAAGGCATTAGTCTGCAGTTCTTGAAACCTCACAGGGAGGCTTTCATCCCTAGAAGGAGCCAGTGTTATCCCTGAGGTGCAGCGCTGTTATTTTTGAAGGCTAAGGGAAGGAAATGGCTTGTTTTTCTGTCGTGGAGAGGTTCCCACACGGTCCATCACCCCACTTTTTTCACTCATCCACTCCCTTTCTCATTCGCTCATATCCTAGCCCAACCCTCATATCAGAACCAAACCCACTCTCGCCTTAGCCCTATGTGAATTAATCCACTTTTTCCCCCATGCACTAATGCGCAAAAACCCCCGAAAAACCTTACCTTTCCATCCATATGCGCCCTTTGCACAGTTCTCGAGGACATCCCGTGCCTCTGTGTCACCCCATCATCGATCTTCCCACCGATCTGATGGCCCGCACTTCACCCCGTTGACGTGATATTCTCGATCAATCATCACCGTTAGATCATTCCTGCCAGATCTAACGACTATCGTGCATATCGCCAGGCAATAAGCGAGAGGGATACCCACCCGATAAAGGCAGTTTCCTCTCTCTCATCGACTGCAACGTGGCACCCGATGAATGGAGTCGGGCAGGCTCTGACCTTTACCGTTTACTGCCCGATGTAAATTGTTTCCTGCTTGGGTAAAACCACTCCCGGGCGTTATCTTTCAAGCACCTCCTCCTCCCGATAGTCGTTCGATCTACTCATCTGAGATTTGACGGCACGAACTTATTCTGCTCCCGCCACGATTTCAGGCCTTTAGTGATTGATCTCCTCCATCCATCTCTCCCGATCCAACAGCATTCGTTCATGATCACCTCAGTTCGCCCTTCGCCGCCCAACCAACATCCTGATAATTGATCCATCCCATCCAACGGCCCATATGTCCCCGTACCCCACTTCCCATCAGCCACCCGGGGAGGAAAGTTGTTGGCTCTGTCAATGTTTGTGACAGTCAGACAGTTGAACTGAAATAATGGAAGGAATGGCCGAAAGGGGAAAAGAAATAACACGATGCAGCCGAACCAAAAGAAATGGTCATGGAACGTCGCAAGCATGAGCAAGCCACCCGACAGTGCGGCGAAATTACCAGAATTTGGTCACTGTGTTTCTTAGGAAAAGAGACCTCTGGCTCATGTTTGTCTAGTTATGGCATCAAGTAGTTAGAAGCCAGAGGGGATAGATTAAGACATCTCGAGCCCTAGAGAACCCGAGAGCATTGTAAAAAGCCTATAAATGGTTGAAAGTGAGAAGGAACAAGGGTTCAATTTTTGGAGACTGTGGAGACTCTATTCCTCTCAGTGTCTCGTCTTCATTCCAGTAATACAAGCTTCTTTTGTTGTTACATGTTCAATTGCCATCTCCTCCTCTGTTCTAAGCTTGCACTTGAATAGGTTATTCATGTTTTCTTCTGTGTCTAATGCCAAATAACTGTCATCTTACCTCTGTGTTGATAAATTAGATTTGCATGCTTCATTTACTTTCTGTAGCTAGCCATTCATATGTGTTTATGTATGCATCTGCTGGTACAGTCATTATTCTCCATCTATCCATTGAATCTATAAACTATTGAGCATTAGTGGTCTAAAGCCTTGTCAAGCTGAGGGTGTTCATGCATGTCTGGACTGAAAACAGAGTTGAAACAATCATCTGACTTGATCCAAACCTTAATCCATTCCAATAGTTCAGAGAACAATATTGAAGATTTATATGTTACCAGGCATCTTCGAGCTACAACCTAGGAGAGTTTCCTAGAGTGATAATAGGACCAATATGCCCTCCCACATCTCAAAGGGTAACACAACCTCCTCTAGGCCTTGAATCAATTGCTAAACCATAAGTGCACTACTAAGGTGCCTTGGGGCATACTAATCCCACTGCATCATCTCATGACTTATGTGGGGCAAAGCGTAGATTGTTGGGGTGATGTAGATGCCCATGCAATGAGTGATGCTCTACAAGTGACAGGAGTCCCATGACTCTCAATGCTTCACCTATAAGGTGTCATATGCCCATCTATTGGACATGGGCCCCAGTTAAGTTGCCCAACCCATGATGAAAACCACCTGCCAATCACACATAATGTCCAATGTTGCAACTTCACCATTATGTACAATTAATAATTAGTGCATCTAAGTGAACCAAACTTGTTAGTCAAGGGAAAATGAGACATCATATGGGGATTCTCTTCCAAATTTGGGGCTTTAATCTCAAGGTAACGTTACCTCCCTAGTTAGGAGTGGCTAATAAACAATCCTATTAGGTTTTCCCAACCTGTAAGGGGAAATACATTTCCTTGTTACATCCTTCAATTAATAGGTGGCATGTGAATGATGATGGAAAATAATGGGAACAAAGGGGTCTCAAGGCCAAATTCCATGGGTACAAGGATAACAATAATGAGGGATGTCCACATATTGGTTATTGATATGTGAGGAGGGGGCAATCATGGTTACATGATTTACCCCAGCCTTTGTTTTTCCAACCCTCTTTATTTTCATTTTTTTTTCTTTATATTACTGCTCGTAGCTCCTAGTAATGAGAGCATGTTGTGAATGATGTAAAGTATTTATTACCCCCTTAAGGAGGGGTAGTTCATTGCCCACCTAGGGTTGGGACATGCATGGGTTCCTTTAATGATGTGATGGACACTCATGGACCCAAGAAACCAGGTTGATGACCATAATGATAAGGGGTAGAGCTCTTGTTTGGCCTTTTCCAATGTGCTATATTAAATGTCATGGCCATATTATGCATTTTATGATATAATTTTCTTTTGTTTCTTTCTTATGGCCATGATATGCTTTTAACTTTCTTTTAGTTGCATCAACTTTCAGGGCAACGTTTCTAGGCCCAACCAAGCTATGTGGACAAGGGGAGGGGTGTGCTAGTGACCTGTGGAACCAGCGGCCATGTGAACCTAGAGAAGGGAAATGATGGAATAGGGCTTGTAATGTGCAGAGGGGAGTGAAAAATGTGGAACGAGAAAATAATACAATGCTACTAAAATTGGGATTTCCCAAGTTGTTCCCTTCGTAAAGCCATGGGCCAATAGGGGAGATCCCATGGGACTAGGATTGAAAATTAACCCCCCCATTAAAGGTGATGGAACAAAACCATTGTCAAATTCCTGCCTTCTTCTAAGTCACACAATAATCCATGCCCAAAATTCCTAAATGAAAAACAAACATAAGCACCTGATTGCATAATGAAAAACATACCTTTTGGATCAGATTTCCCACCTTCTAACATATGCTCTTAACTGATGGGAGAGGAAACATACAATTAATGCAGGGAGTGGAGATAAAGTGGTACATCACATAAAATAAAAGGTGGCTCATAGGGGTTGTTGGCTACCAGCTGGAAGAAGATGAATAGGAGGAAAGCTCTCCTAGATGTCCCCACTTTTGGTGGGCAACATCTCACTCCAATTGGGACATGAGTTTATCATAGAGTGCATGATCCATGTACTCGAATGAGGTTATGATAATTCCAACAATCTCCTAGGACATAGACCTATATCATGCATATCACAAAACAACTATTGGAAGCATGTGTATTGGGCGTAATTTTATTGCCCATGTTTTTCATAAAATAATAAATACATACATAAAAGTAAATAAATTCTATGATGCAAGTTTAATATATAATGCAATATAGTCTAACATGAGAACATAATATGATAATAGTAGTTATGCAAACATAATATGAAATGTATCCTACACTACCATGCATGTTATATTAAGCAAGAGCTAAGTATTGTCATACAACTAATGCAACCAACATATTATTAGATCTATATTATTCCTCCTATCCTTGTGATCAATCATGAGATAAATCCAAGAGCAAGAATAATGATAATCATATGCAAAATAACAAGTATGGGATGTGGGAAAATAAGAAAACCATACATCATGGAAGGGAGTCATGGATAAAAAGAAAAAATCCAGCTTGCACTATCTAATCCTTTCTTGGAAACATAGAATGGAGAATCTAACGATCAAACTCATGAACTCACTTTTAATAGATGCCTCAAGCATATCATTCTCATAATTTTCCTTAGAAACATATTGGGAGTGATATGATGAGGAGGATTAGGGAATGATGAGGTCATCATCATTGTCATATATTGGATCATTGTTAAATCGATGACCAATCTCCCATTTGCCCTCTTTTATATGTAGGAATTCAGAAATGCCAACATCATGTGTGATCCAGGTGGATATTGGTGGCCACCCACCTATTCCACTTGGACCTACACCATTGTTTCTTTCAGTTTTTTTAGTTTCCTTATTTGTAGCACAATTTACTATTTTTGGCAGTTTTTCGGGTCCTGGACTTCCAGATCCGTTTTGAGGCCCTAAACGACATTTTTCTTGGGAAAACTGGGAGCAACATGGAGCCATGGACCAATGTTCCTCACTCAAAAGTTGTAGTCCTCAGAAAGAACTTTCTAACGAGGTATTGTGTGCGTCAAACAGAGATTGTATGCAAAATTCACGACCCTGGGAATTTGATGTACCAATTTACCCAAAATGGATCCCATAGTTTGGCACTTCATATCCTAGGGTTAGGTTTTTGGATGTGTAGGGTTTTCCATTCTTTCTCAACAATAAATAGGCCTTCGAGCCTCATTGTAAGATAGTTCAGAGCCATGTAGCCACCACATCTCTTCTCATAGATAAGATACCATCGCCCGAGCTAGTTTATTTCCATATCTATTTGTAAGCATATTTCAGTGTTTTAAATCAATGAAATGAAGTATTATTTCTATTACATATTTGTACTTATGGTCATATCTGTAATTTTTTGTGTTCCTTTTTAAATATGGATCAGTGGTATCAGAGGGGTATGCTTTTTCTCTGTTTTTCTTTGCATGTCCCCCAACAAGGTCGAGATATAAGGAGTTAGGGCTTAAACTGGTCGAACCTTTAAGACCATCCTCGCAAATCCCAACATCCTCCCATGGCGGATGAAAAGAAATACGACAGGGCAAGAGATCCTATCAAAATCTTGCTCGAAGAGGCCCTCGAGCGACAAAGGAACGTGATGATGGAAAATTTGCCCAGATCCTTCAACGGCTAGCAGGGGTGACACATCTACTTCCAGCAGCTACTCTGGAAGCGCCACACCCTTTAAGGTACAAGTTAACTTTGACATTCCCATATTTTAGGGTCAAATAGCTGCAGACGTTGTAGATAAATGGTTAAATCTTCTAGAAGGTTATTTTTATGTTCATGATTTTCCGGTCGTGAAAAGATTACTTTCGCTCTTCTCAAAGTCGCCGCCCACGTCAAGGACTAGTGAGAAACCTACTGTGAGTAGAAGGATGAAAGTACGGACTCACTGTTTTCAGCCATACCCACTTGGAATTCATTCTGGAATGCCATCAAGGAGCAGTATTACCCTGTCAAAATCTATGAGGATAAATACATAAAGTGGACCAGGTAAGGGACCAAGACGTGCCGGAGTTTACCAATATTTTCCATACCCTTCGCACAAAGTTGGGTATCAAGGATTCCGAGTTGCATTTGGTACTCAAATATCGTTGTTGCCTACACAAGTACATCTAGGATGAGAAGGAGTTCCTAGACATCTCCTCGCTCGGCACGACATACCGATACGCTATCAAGATCGAGCAGAAGTTTAGACAGAAGAAGCGAGACTTTGGATCTATGAATCCGAAGCAAGGAAAAGGAGCCCCTAAACCATTGGACAAAGGACAAAAGCCAAGGCAGGCTGGTCCAGGACAACCCGCCAAAGCACAAGCAAAGAACAACACTGTGGAGCCGAAGAAGGACACAAGAAAGTGGTTTGAGTTCCATAAGAGCTCCACTCACAACATAAGTGAGTGTCGGACCAAGCAGTCACTGATGGTTGAGCTAAAGTATTAAAAATCATATGCATGTTCTGACTCTGAGTCAGAACCCGATAAGGGGAATGACAAAGGGAAGCAGATTATTGATGCAGATCCCAACGCCATTGTTTCCACCACGAAAGTCCAGAAGGAGGAAACCGAAGATCCAGAGGAGGAGGAACACCTCTTCCACTCTTAGATATTGGTAAAGGGTTCCTCGCTACAGTTCATTTTCGACAACGGGAGCCAAAAGAACCTCATTTCGATAGAGGTCATGACGCGGGTGGGCTTACCAACCACGGCACATCCACAATTTTACACCATCGGGTGGCTTCACAAAGGACAGGATCTTCACATAGGCATGCAGTGTCACCTTCCATACAACATCAAGCACTTCATGGATGAGGTATTGTGTGACGTTGCTCTCCTTTATGTTTGTGATGTATTATTAGGCCAACCATACTTGTGGAAGTAACATGTTGTGTATGAGTCAAGACCTCGTGTTGTTATTGTTACTTTGGGAAATAAGTTGTACAGGATACCAGAGGTACCACCGCCTTCTGCCATCTCTTTGATTACTGCAAAACAATGCAGTAAGCTCATTTCCAAACCGGGAAATTTATTTTCCTGATGATACGCCCTTAACGAAAGAAGAAGACGATGGCCACGACCTCTAGAAAGGGCCCCTTTGCACGACAACAACAGATGAACAAGGTCGTGGAGGCATATGAGGACATCTTCACCTCCCCCGCAGGGGTGTCTTTGCACTGTCAAGTCAATCACTCCATCGATCTGACCCTAAGTGCACCACTACCCAATGGACCAATCTATCAGTGCTATGTTATGGAGAATGACGAAATCAAGAGGTAGATTCAGGAAATGCGACAAAAAGGTCACATTCGACCGAGTTCATCACCCTGTGGGAGCCTGATTGTGTTGGCATAGAAGAAGGATGGGACTTGGAGACTCTGTATTGACTATCGGGCACTGAACAAGATCACTATCCGGAATAGGTACCTGATCCCACGAATTGATGACCTTATGGACCAACTAGATGGGACAAAATATTTCAGCAAGATCGACTTGAAGTCAAGATATCACCAGATGCCAATCGAACCCTCCAATTGACGAATTCTCTTGCAACCATCATGAGGCTGATGGGTGACATCTTGTAGCCTTTCACCAACTCATTTGTAGTGAAATACTTGGATGGCATCCTGATCTTCATCCAGAGTTGGGAAGAGCATCTCCATCACATTAGACAAGTTCTCCAAACACTGCGGCAACACAAGCTATGTGCCAATTTGGAGAAATGCACTTTTTGCATGACCCAAGTTTAGTATCTGGGATACATTATTGATGAATGGGGGCTCCATGTGGATCCAGCCAAGATCCAATTAATTCGGGATTTTCCAACTCCAACCACTCTAACAGAGCTCTGCAACTTTCTGGGTCTTGCCAATTTCTACCGCAGGTTCGTGTTGGGATTCTCTCATATCACTTGGCCCTTAAGTCACCAAGGGAGGAGCGAAAGCAAAATTCTTTTGGGCACGAGACTTCTGATTGACTACTTCTCTACAAAAGTGACCTAAAATTCGGCCACAAATACTAAACGCTCTTAGAGGGTCAACATGTTCCAAATTTTCACCTCCAGGATGCCTTGTTATGCCTCCTGGGTCACCTTTGGTTCCTTCAAGCAAGCGTGCCAAGATGATTTGCGAGGTGCACTATAGTCGGGTTGTTGGGCATTTCGGGGTCGAGAAAATAGTGGCAGTACTACAGAAGTATTTCTATCGGTTGAATCCTCAACAGGATGTCGGAAAGTACATCAAATCCTGCACTGCTTGCGCCATTGCCAAAATAACCATCAAGAAGAAACGCCTCTATACTCCGCTGCCTAACCTTAGTCGGCCTTAGTAATCCATCTCCATGGATTACATTTCAGGCCTTCCTTCTACTAAGCATGGCAACGACTGTGTTTTTGTGGTCGTCTACAGATTCTCGAAGATGGCCATTATGGCAGCCTGCAAGAATAATATCACAACAGAAGCCCCTACTAAACTCTTCTTTGAAAAAGTGCAGCTACACTTTAAGATCCCATAATCTATCATCGCAGATCGGGACAGCAGGTTCCTCAGTGCATTTTGGTCCAGTCTCTTGTCAATGTTGGACACCAAGATCACTAAGTCCATAGCTTTCCATCCCCAAACTGATGGCCAAACAAAGGTCGTCAACAGGATGATCATAGACATTCTGCGCATGTACAACTCAAAGCATCCACACACATCGAATGAGAGCCTTGCCTATGTCCAGTACATCTATTACTGGGCTCTCCACAGCTCGACTGGCCATAGCCCCTTTCAGATGAGCTTGGGATTCCAGCCACAATGTCCCATTGATGTGGCCATACCATTTGCAGCTACTTAGGCAGATTCGGCTCATGTCCAGTCCGAAACTAATAAGGCAAACAACTTCATTGAGCACATCCAACATATCCACCAACTAATACACGACATTATGGAGAAATCAAATGCCAAGTACACGCAATGAAATCATCAACATCAGGTGCCACACAAGTTTCAGGTGGGCGACAAAGTCTGCTTGCATTTGCAAAAGGAATGCTTTACCAGAGCCTATCAGAAACTTAGACCACTCCGATATGGTCCTTACACCATTACCAAAGCTGTGGGAGATAATGTATTTTAGCTCAGCATTTTCCCATTCCTTGGCCTGCACACAATGTTCAATGTAGACCGCCTTCGACCACCCTTCCCACCCTTGCTAGACACATTAGACATTGCAGAACAAACCACACCTATAAAGTTAAATCTAGATTGCATGGAAAATGCCACAACTAATCGAATCATGGACACGCAAAACAAGAACACTCGACAACAAAGGATCCAACTATATCGAGTTGTCAAAGCAGGCCAACTCCTTCACCAAGGCAAGTGGCTCACTAGGGACCAAGTTCAGCAGAAGTTTCCTCATCTCATGGAGGAACTCAACACAATGGTGGAACTCAACAATAAATAGGCCTTCAAGCCTCATTGTAAGTTAGTTCAGAGGCATGTAGCCACCACATCTCTTCTCATAGATAAGCTACCATCACGCGAGCTAGTTTATTTCCATATCTGTTTGTAAGCATATTTCAGTGTTTTACATCAATGAAATGAAGTAGTATTTCTATTGCATCTCTGTACTTCTGGTCATATATGTAATTTGTTGTGTTCCTATTTAAATCCAGATCAATGGTATCAGAGGGGTCTGCTCTTTCTTTGTTTTTCTTTACATGTCCCCAACAAGGTCGGGATATAAGGAGTTAGGGCTTGAACTGGTCGAACCTTTGCAAGACCAGCCTCGCAGACCCCGACAGCCTCCCATGGAGGATGAAAAGAAATATGAGGGGGTAGTATATCCTATCAAATCTTGCTCGAAGAGGCCCTCGAGCGATAAGGAACGCGATGATGGACAACTTTGCCCAGATCCTTTAGCGGCTACCCAGGGGCGACACGTCTACTTCCAACAGCTACTCTGGAAGCGCGACACCCTTTAAGGTACAAGTTAACTTTGACATTCCCATATTTGAGGGTCAGATATATGTAAACGTTGTAGATAAATGGTTAAATCTGCTAGAAGGGTATTTTTTTGTTCATGATTTTTCCGGCCGAGAAAAGTTTACTTTCGCTCTTCTCAAAGCTACCCCCCATGTCATGGACTGGTGGGAAACCTACTACGAGAAGAAGGATGAAAGTATGGCCTCACTATTTTCAGTTGTACCGACTTGGAATTCATTCTAGAATGCCATCAAAGAGCAGTACTACCCTGTCAGAAGCTATAAGGATAAATTCTTAAAGTGGACCACACTGCGGCAGGGAAGGGACCAAGACGTGCTAGAGTTTACCAATATTTTTCATACCCTTTACACAAAGTTGGGTATAAAGGATTCCAAGCTGCAATAAAAATATCGTGGCTGCCTACATAAGTACATCTAGGACAAGATGGAGTCTTGGACATCTCCTCACTTGGCATGACATGCGATACGTTGTCAAGATCGAGCAAAAGTTTAAACAAAAGAAGCGAGACTTTGAATATGCGAATCTAAAGCAAGGAAAAGGTGGCCCCAAACCGCTGAACAAAGGACAAATCCAAGGCGGGGTGGCCCAGGACAACCCACAAAAGCTACAAGAAAAGAACAACACCGCAAAGCTGAAGAAGGACACGGGAAAGTGGTGTGAGTTCCATAATAGCTCCACTCACAACACAAGTGAGTGTCGGGCCAAGAAGTCACTAGTGGCCAAGCTAAAGTCTTTGCAATCATATGCAAGTTACAACTTTGAGTCAGAACCCGATAAGGGGAATGATAAAGGGAAGCAGATTATCGATCCGGAGCCCAACGCCATCGTTGCCACCAGGAAGATCCAGAGGAGGAGGAGCGCATCTTCCACTCCCAGATGTGGGTAAAGGGTTCCCCGATACAGTTCATTGTCGATAGAAGGAGCCAAAAGAACCTCCTTTTGGCAGAGGTCGTGAAGTGGCTGGGCTTACCGACCACAACACTCCACAACCGTATACCATCGGGTGGTTTCACCAAGGATGGGATCTTCGCGTGAGCCAACAATTTTGCCTTTTGTACAACATCAAGCCCTTCACGGATGAGGTATTGTGTGACGTTGCTCACCTTGATGTTTGTGATGTATTATTAGGCCAAACATACTTGTGGAAGTGACATGTTGTGTATGAGTCAAGGCCTCGTGTTGTTTTTGTTACTTTGGGAAATAAGTTGTACAAGATACCGAAGGTAGCACCGCCTAGTGCCATCTCTTTGGTTACTGCAAAACAATGTAGTAAGCTCATTTCCAAAACCGGGAAATTTGTTTTCCTGATGATACGCCCTCAAGGAAAGAAGAAGACAATGGCCACGACCTCTAGACAAGGCCCCTCTGCATGACAACAACAAATGAACAAGGTCATGGAGGAGTACGAGGACATCTTCACCTCCCCCATAGGGGTGCCTCTGCACTGCCAAGTCGAGCACTCCATCGATCTAACCCGAGGTGCACCACTACCCAAAGGACCAATCTAGTGGTGCTCCATTCTGGAGAACTACGAAAGCAAGATGCAGATTCAGGAACTGTTGAAGAAAGGTCACATCCGACCGAGTTCATCACCATGTGGGAGCCCAATCGTGTTGGTACAAAAGAAGGATGGGACTTGGAGACTCTGTATTGACTATCGGGTGTTGAACAAGATCATTATTTGGAATAGGTACCTGATCCCACGAATTAATGACCTTCTGGCCCAACTGAAGGGGGCAAAATATTTCAGCAAGATCGACTTGAAGTCAGGATATCACCAGGTATCAATCGAACCCTCCAATATGTGGAAGACTACCTTCAAAGCCAATAAGGGCCTTTTCGAATGGTTGGTTATGCCTTTAGGGTTGACGAATGCTCTTGCAACCTTCATGAGGCTAATGGATGACATCTTGCAGCCATTCACCAACTCATTTGTAGTGGTATACTTGGATTACATCCTGATCTTCATCTAGAGTTGGGAAGAGCACCTCCATCACATCGGACAGGTTCTCCAAACACTATGGCAACACAAGCTATGTGCCAATTTGGAGAAATGCACTTTTGGAACCACCCAAGTTTAGTCTCTGAGATACATTATTGATGAACGAGGGGTGCATGTGGATCCAACCAAGATCCAAGTCATTCAGCATTGACCAGATCCAACCACTCTGACAGAGCTCCACAGATTTATGGGTCTTGCCAATTTCTACCGCAGGTTCGTGTTAGGATTCTCTCATATCACTTGGACCTTGAGTCAAGTCACCAAGGGAGGAGCGAAAGAAAAATTCTTTTGGTATGAATCTCAACAGAAGGCATTCACAGAGTTGAAACATTGCCTCTACTTGGCACTAGTGCTCGCATTACCAGACTTGCAACAGCCATTTGAGGTTGAGATAGATGCCTCTGACTATGCTATTGGGGAAATCCTTACTCAATACGGGCATCCAATGGCATATCATAGTGAGACACTTTCAAACACAGTCCAGAAGTATCCCACTTATGACAAAGAGATATATTCCATTATGTAGGCTTGCCGATAATGGAAGCATTACATTTTGGGGAAGGAAACGGTCATCCACACAGACCACCGGCCCCTGTAGTTCATACATATGCAAGGGAAGTTGCACAATGATCGCCATCAAAAGTGGTCCACATACCTACAATAGTTCCATTTGAATATCAAGTATAAGAAGGGCATCACCAATAATGTTGTAGATTGCCTCAACTGACCACCGATCATGAACTACCTCATATCCTGCACTACCTGCGCCATTGCCAAACCAACCATCAAGAAGCAATGCCTTTATACTCCATTTCCTACCCCTAGCTGACCTTGGGAATCCATCTCCATGGATTACATGTTGAGCCTTCCTTCTACTAAGCATGGTAATGACTGTGTTTTTGTGGTCATCAACAGATTCTCGAAGATGGCCATTATGGTGGTCTGTAAGAAGAATATCACAACAGAAGCCACTACTAAACTCTTCTTTGAACGAGTGTGGGTACACTTTGGGATCCCACAATCTATCATCTCAAATCGAGACGGCAGGTTCCTCAGTGCATTTTGGTCAAGTCTCTGGTTAATGTTGGACACCAAACTCACTAACTACACAACTTTCCATCCCCAAACTGATGGCCAGACAGAGGTTGTCAACAGGATGATCGTACACATTCTTCGCATGTACAACTCAAAGCATCCATGCACATGGGATAAGAGCCTCCCCTATGTCTAGCACAGCTATAACCAGGCTCTCCATAGCTCAACTGGCCACATCCCCTTTCAGGTGGGCTTGGGATTCCAGCCACTATGTCCCATTGATGTGGCCATGCCATTTGCATCTACTCAAGCAGATTCGGCTCATGTCCAATGTAAAACTGATAAGGAAAACAACTTCATTGAGAAAATCCAACATATCCACCAGTTGGTACATGACATTTTGGAGAAATCAAATTCCAAGTACAAGAAGCGACATGATCAACATCAGGTGCCACACAAGTTTCAAGTGGGCGACAAAGTTTGGTTTCATTTACAAAAGGAACGGATTACCAGAGCCTATCAAAAACTCAAACCACTCTGATATGGTCCTTACACCATTACCAAGGCAGTGGGAGACAATTCATTTGAGATCAACATTCCCTCATTCCTTGGCCTGCACCCAATGTTAAATGTGGACTGCCTTCAACCATACTTCCCACCCTTGCTAGACAACTCACACCTACAGAGTTAAATCTAGATTGCACGAAGCAAGCCAAAACTAATCGGATCATGGACATAGGGAGCAAGAACACCGAACAGCAAATGATGCAACTATATCGAGTTGTCAAAGCAGGCCAACTCCTTCACCAGGGCAAGTGGCTCACGAGGGACCAAGTTCAGCAGAAGTTTCCTCATCTCACGGAGGAACTCCACGCAATGGGCACCATTGCTTCCTAAGGGGAGAGGAATGATCCAAGTGGATATTAGTGGTCACTCACCAATTCCACCTAGTCCTCCACCATAGTTTCTTTCAGTTTTTCAGTTTTCCTTATGTGTAGCACAATTTACTATTTTTGGCACTTTTTCGAGTCCTGAACTTTCGGAGTTGTTTTGATGCCCTAAACTATGTTTTTGGGAAAAGAGAGAGAAATATCGTTCCATGAATTGATGTTGCTCACTCATAAGTTATAGTCATTGTGTGTGTCAAACGGAGACAGTATGCCAAAGTTAAGACCACGGGAAATTGATGTACCAATTTACCCAAAATGGGGCCCATAGTTTGGCGCTTCATCTCCTTGGGTTAGGTTTTTGGATGTTTAGGGTTTTCCATTGTTTCTCAACAATAAATAGGCCTTCGAGCCTCATTGTAAGACAGTTCAGAGCATGTAGCTGCCACATCTCTTCTTAGAGATAAGTTACCATCGCCCGAGGTAGTTTATTTCCATATCTGCTTGTAAGCATATTTTAGTATTTTACATCAATAAAATGAAGTATTATTTATGTTGCATCTCTGTACTTATGGTCATATCTGTAAGTTTTGCATTCATGTTTAAATCTGGATCAGTGCTATCAGAGGGGTCTGCTCTTTCTCTATTTTTCTTTGCATGTCCCCAACGAGGTCGGGATATAAGGAGTTAGGGCTTGAACTGGTCGAACCTTTGCAAGACCAGCCTTGCAAATCCTGATGGCCTCCCATGGTAGATGAAAATAAAGACGAGGGGGCATGAGATCCTATCAAAATCTTGCTCGAAGAGGCCCTCGAGCGACAAAGGAACGCAATGATGGACAACTTTGCCTAGATCCTTCAGCGGCTACCCAGGGGTGACACATCTACTTCCAACAACTATTCTGGAAGTGCCACACCCTTTAAGGTACAATTTAACTTTGAAATTCCATATTTGAGGGTCAGATAGATGTAGACGTTGTAGATAATGGTTAAATATGTTAGAAGGGTATTTTTATGCTCATTATTTTTCTGGCCGAGAAGACTTCACTTTCGCTCTTCTCAAAGTCGCCCCCCATTTCAAGGACTGGTGCGAAACCTACTGCGAGCAGAAGGATGAAAGTACAACCTCACTGTTTTCAGCCGCACCCACTTGGGATTCATTCCGGAATGCCATCAAGCAGTAGTACTGCCCTATTAGAAACTATGAGGATAAATACATAAAGTGAACCATGCTACGATGGGGAAGGGACCAAGACATGCCGGAGTTTACCAATATTTTTCATATACTTAGCACAGAGTTGGGTATCAAGGATTTTGAACTGCATTCAGTACTCAAATACTGTGGTTGCCTACACAGATACGTCCAGGATGAGATGGAGTTCCTGAACATCTCCTCACTTGGCACGACATACTGATACGCTGTTAAGATCGAACAAAAGTTTAAATAGAAGAAGCGAGACGTTGGATCTGTGAATCCGAAGCAAACGAAAAGGTGCCCCAAAACCGTTGAACAAAGGATAAAGACAAGGCGAGGTGACCTAGGACAACTTGCCAAAGACGCAAGCAAAGAACAATACTACGATGTCGAAGAAAGACAGAGGAAAGTGATGTGAGTTCCATAAGATCTCCATTCACAACACAAGTGAGTGTTGGGCCAAGAAGTCATCGGTGGTCGAGCTAAAGTCTTCAAAATCAGATGCATGTTTCGACTCTGAGTTAGAACCCAATAAGGGGAATGACAAAGGGAAGCAGATTATCGATGCGGAACCCAATGCCATTGTTCCCACCATGAAGATCCAGAAGGAGGAACCTGAAGATCCAGAGGAGGAGGAGCATCCCTTCAACTCCCAAATGTGGGTAAAGTGTTTCCTGCTACAGTTCATTTCGACAGCGAGAGCCAAAAGAACCTCATTTCGGCAGAGATCATGAAGCGCCTGGGTTTACCAACCATAACAAATCCACAACTGTACAACATCGGGTGGTTTCACCAAGGATAGGATCTTCGCGTGAGCCAGCAATGTCGCCTTCCATACCACATCAAGACCTTCACGGATGAGGTATTGTGTGGCATTGCTCCCCTTGATGTTTGTGACGTATTATTAGGCCAACCATACTTGTGGAAGCGACATGTTGTGTACGAGTCAAGTCTGCGTGTTGTTATTGTTACTTTGCGAAATAAGTTGTACAGGATACCGGAGGTAGCACCGCCTATCGCCATCTCTTTGGTTACTACAAAACAATGCAGTAAGATCATTTCCAAAACTGGGAAATTTGTTTTCCTGATGATACACCCTCAAGGAAATAAGAAGACGGTGGCCAAGATCTCCAAACATGGCTCCTTTGCACGACAACAACAGATGAACAAGGTCATGGAGGAGTACGAGGACATCTTCACCTCCCCCGCAGGGGTGCCTATGCACTGCCAAGTCAAGCACTCCATCAATCTGACCCCAAGTGCACCAGTGCCTAATGGAGCAATCTATCGGTGCTTCGTTTTGGACAATGAGGAAATCAAGAGGAAAATTTAGGAACTGCTGCAAAAAGGTCACATACGACTGAGTTCATCACCCTGTGGGAGCCCGATCGTGTTGGTACAGAAGAAGGATGGGATTTGGAGACTCTGTATTGACTATCGGGCATTGAACAAGATCATTGTTCGGAATAGGTACCTGATCCCATGAATTGATGACCTTCTGGACCAACTGAAGAAGGCAAAATATTTCAGCAAGATCGACTTGAAGTCAGGATATCACCAAGTACCAATCGAACCCTCTGATGCATGGAAGACTTCCTTCAAAGCCATGGAGGGCATTTTTGAATGGGTTGTTATGCCTTTCGGTTGACAAATTCTCCTGCAACCTGCATGAGGATGATGGATGACATATTGTGGCCATTCACCAACTCATTTGTAGTGGTATACTTGGATGACATCCTGATCTTCATCCAGAGATGGGAAGAGTACCTCCATCACATCGGACAGGTTCTCCAAACACTACGGCAACACAAGCTATGTGCCAATTTGGAGAAATGCACTTTTGGCATGACCCAAGTTTAGTATCTGGGATACATTATTGGTGAATGGGGGGTGCATGTGGATCCAACCAAGATCCAAGTCATTCGGGATTAGCCAGCTCCAACCACTCTGACAGAGCTCTGCAGCTTTCTGGGTCTTGCCAATTTCTACCGCATGTTCGTGTTGGGATTCTCTCATATCACTTGGCCCTTGAGTCAAGTCACCAAGGGAGGAGCGAAAGCAAAATTCTTTTGATTTGAATCCCAACAGAAGGCATTCACAGAGTTGAAACATCGCCTCTGCTCGGCACCAATGTTCGCATTACCAAACTTGCAACAACCATTTGAGGTCGAGACAAATGCCTCTGACTATGCTATCGGGGTAGTCCTTACTCAACACTGGCATCCAGTGGCATATCATAGTGAGACACAGTCTGTAAGTATCCCACTTATGACAAAGAGGTGTATTCCATTGTGCAGGCCTGATGACAATGGAAGCATTACATTTTGGGGGAGGAAACGGTCATCCACACAAACCACCAGCCCCTGCAGTTCATATAGATGCAAGGGAAGTTGTAGAATGATCGTCATTAGAAGTGGCCCACATACCTGCAACAGTTCCATTTGAATATCAAGTATAAGAAGTGCAGCATCAATGATGTTGCAGATTGCCTCAGCCGACCACCAATCATGGTCTTAACCACCGTCCTCAACTCTTGTGGTTAGGAGACTTCTGATTTGCCACTTCTCTAAAAAATAACCTGGAATTCAGCAACACATACCAGACACCCTTGGAGGGTCAACATGTTACATACTTTCACCTCCAGGATGCCCTATTATACCACATAGGTCACCTTTGTGTTCCTTCAAGCAAGTGTGCCAAGATGATTTGGGATGCGCACTATAGTCATGTTGTTGGGCATTTCGAGGTCGAGAAAATGATGGCAGTACTACAAAAGTATATCTATTGGCCAAATCTTCGACATCATGTCGAGAAGTACATCAGATCTTGCATTGTTTGCACCATTGCCAAACCAACCATCAAGAAGCAAGGCCTCTATACTTCGTTGCCTACCCCTAGTCAACCTTGGGAATCCATCTCCATGGATTACATGTCGGGCCTTCCTTCTACTAAGCATGCAAACTATTGTGTTTTGTGGTTGTTGACAGATTCTCGAAGATGGTCATTATGGCGGCCTGCAAGAAGGATATCATAGCAGAAGCCATTACTAAAATCTTATTCAAACGAGTGTGGGTACACTTTGGGATCCCACAATCTATCATCTCATATCGGGACAACATGTTTCTCAGTGCATTTTGGTCTAGTCTCTGGTCAATGTTGGACACCAAGCTCACTAAGTCCACAACCTTCCATCCCCAAACTTATGGCCAAACAGAGGTCGTCAACAGGATGATCGTACACATTTTGCGCATGTACAACTCAAAGAATCCATGCAGATGGGATGAGAGGCTCCCCTATGTCTCGCATAGCTATAACCGGGCTCCTCACAACTTGACTGGCCGCAACTCCTTTCAGGTGGGTTTGGGATTCCAGCCACTATGTCCCATTGATGTGGCCACTTGCAGCTAATCGGGGAGATTCGACTCATGTGAAGTCTGAAACCGATAAGGCAAACAACTTCATTGAGCACATCCAACATATCCACTAGCCGGTACACGAAATTCTGGAGAAATAAAATGCCAAGTACAAGCAACAGCATGATCAACATAGGGTGCCACACAAGTTTCAGGTCGGCAACAAAATCTACTTGCATTTGCAAAAGGAACACCTTACCAGAGCTTATTAGAAACTCAGACCACTCCGATATGGTCCTTACACCATTACCAAGGTTCTGGGAGACAATGCATTTGATCTCAGCATTCCCCCATTCCTTGGCCTGCACCCAGTGTTCAATATGGATCGCCTTCGACCATACTTCCCACCCTTGCTAGACACATCAGACATTGCAGAACAACTCACACCTATAGAGTTAAATCCAGATTGCATGGAACATGCCACTACTAATCATATCATGGACACGCAGAGAAATAGCATTGGATAGCAAAGGATCCAACTATATTGAGTTGTCAAAGCAGGGCAACTCCTTCACCAGGGCAAGTGGCTCACCAGGGACCAAGTTCAGTAGAAGTTTCCTCATCTCATAGAGGAACTCAACGCAATGGGGACAATTGCTTCCTAATGGGAGAGGAATGATCTAGGTGGATATTGGTGGCCACCCGGATATTCCACTTGGACCTCCACCATTGTTTCTTTCAAATTTTTAGTTTTCTTATTTGTAGCACAATTTACTATTTTTGGCAGTTTTCAGGTCCTGAAATTCTGGAGCCGTTTTGAGGCCCTAAATGACGTTTTTGGGAAAACTAGGAGAAAAATGGATCCATGGACCAATGTTTCTCACTCAGAAGTTGTAGTCCTTGGATAGATCTTTCTAACGAGGTATTGTGTGTAACAACCCCGAAATTAAAACGTGCAACTAATTAGATCAATTATGCATTTTACAATCAACATACCTTTATTCAACTAATTAGCATAGAATTTTTGAGAAATAAGAGCAAAGTCAACTTACCTGCAATTATGATATTTTGTACTTGTAATTTCGGAGTTGAACGCTATTTGAATTCTGCCAACCGCAACAAAGTTTTGGGGACGAATCTCCACCCAACCATAGGCTCAGTTGCACAAAAACTTGCTACAACTGGCCACCCCCGAGCCCTCAATCAACGTACTACTGCCAAGGAATCCTTTGTCTCACAACACTTTTCTCCCAAGTGAATGGATGATGGAATCATGGAATGATCTCTCATCTTCCTCACCGTCTATTAAATAGAGCAAACATTGGAAGGGGAACCGCATGCACACACTCCATGTGTCAACATGCAACTTTTTTTCTTTATTTTAAGTTTAACTTAATTTAGTAACTCTCTTAATATAATTCTTGCTTATTTTATTCCTTTTTACTTTTTGATAACTTTACTTATTTTTACTATTTTTATAGTTCTCTTAATTTAACTATTTCTTATTTTATTTTACTATTTGTTAACTTTACTTATTTTTACTATTTTTTATAGTTCATTTTTTATTTATATTTATTTAGAACTCTAAAATTGTTATTTACTATTTTAATTTATTATTATTATATTTTCTTCCATTATTTATTAATTTATTTATTATTATTATATTTTATTTATTTTTTATCATTTATTTTCTTATATTTAATATTATATTATATTATTTATTATTTTTATATTATTAGGGGACATTACAAACTCCCCCTCTTTAAGGAACTTCGTCCCGAAGTTACGTTGAATTATTTAACATTTTATTTATTTAGTTATTTATTACTTCATGTTTGCCCTACACCCTCTGCTGAACTAGTATAACCAGCAGGCATCGAAAGTTTTCACAACACCCGGGAAATCTCAAGGAATCTCTGACCTTTTTCCCACTTTCGGAACCAAGCATAAGCCTCCCCAGTCTGTATCCTAGTCCAAGGCTAGCCCCAAGGCTCGCGCCTGACTTAGACCTCATCTGCCCCAAGGCAGGCCACTGGTACGGTACTCAATGACTAAGGGCATCTCGCAAGGCTGGCCCACTTCCTCCACAACTACTAAGGTGCACAGCCCCAGGCATCGAATTCCTTACACCCCCACCAAACTTCGGCATCTCAAACCAATACTAGGCACCTAGCCTACAATATCAAGCACTTGGCCTCCTCAAGATGGTCCCATAGCCCCTCAAGAGTTATCCATCAAAATCTATACAAGACAAAGGAACCACTAGCATATGTAGTGTTGATTAAGTATGTCCCCAGCCCATATGGTGTTACATATTCTCCCTCACAGGTATGGGCTCCTACGAGATCATCAAATAAACCAGCCCTCTCGGCCCGTTTGTAGATTTCCTGTCAATCACCACATCTCAACATACATCCAATGCATTAGCTATAACACGTAGTATCATAGAAAATAATCCACATGCCAAGTCTTGCATGACATCATGAGAACATAAACATCATTTTTATCACAAAATTTTGTATGTCATAAATCTACATACAATTACCACATGCTTCACATCAAAATATCCTCCTAAGTTACAACATCAACATATGAACATCAAAGACATATCATATAATAAAATGAACCACATGTCAATATACCATAATATAACATTATAATCCCTATGCATATCATATTCATCATGAGCATTCAACATCATTATCATGATAAATAAATAAATAAGAACCACATATACATCATCAACCTCTCATCATAACTATATACATTTACCATGTACCATCATATCATGAAACATCGTTCATGTGAGAATGATCTCAATACTTATCAAATATAGAACAACAATACACTATAAGAATTCTTATCATGAATTATTTTGATTTACTTATATAAATAATGAATGTTAACTATGAATCAAGATTATTCAACATCCCTCTAGGATTTGTTATCTCATGAGTACTATTAGTGTCGTGTTTTCAACAAGGTACTAATAACTTTTAAATAATCATCTCTTGTTCTTTATATTAGGAAGTTAACCGTTTACACCGTAGGTATACTCATCTAAGTACTTTGTTAAATTTTAAATGAGTCTCATCATCTTGAGCCTTAAGCTCTCGTCAAATATTCTTGCTTCCCCAAGGAAATTTTAGTGAAATTCATTGTTAAGATATTACCGTTTGTACAATCATTTAAATCATCAATATCAAGTTACAATTTCATGATCACTATACATATTGTTCTTATCCAAATGACACATATACACGAGTTCATCCTTATTTAAATCTTATGTTATGCTTAATCCACCCGCATGAGGGCTTGTTTTCCCTTGCTGATTTATCTGTCACACGTGTGATTTTCATTGTACATCCTCAAAAGATCTACTTATCTCATCAAGTTCCCATATCAATCCACTTGACCTCTCTTTATGCTCAATGGTTTCTCATTATTCCATACACTTTATTTCATTTTTCCCAAAAGTTAAACAATCGTTATCCTTGAGACATTTTTCTAGTTTATCACTTGTCATTTCTCACCAATTAAAAGTATTAACAAATCTCAATCTTAACGCTTTTAAATTATGTAGGTCATCACTTTTACTCTTATCAACATCCTTAAGTGAACTTTCCACTGGAGATAGACCCCATAATTTTCTTAGTTTGCTACACTCTTTAATGTTATACACCTTAAGAATGGTATGAACTTTAATTAGCTACTTAAATATTAAAATTCATATTGTTGTTATTCACATTAGCACCATGCTCGACTATCACTAATGTTGGACATACCATGAAATAGTGCATTTTCCCAATTTCTATTTTTAGCTTCTTTATTCCCATACTGAAACATTCATGGATTTTGTAATCGAATGTTACCATAATTCCTACTACTCCTTTAAATCAACTTCATAATTAACTGCAAATCTTTCATTATATTTTAGGACAGTTTTATTACTTCTTGTTGATTCTTATGCTTGTTTATGAAACTTTCACTCATTCCCTTAGAGTGTTTTCTATAACTTTTTCGCTATTCACCATCATCGTTCCAATTTGGTCATCGCTCCAATTTGGTCATGGTTAGGAGGATTGCAGTATCATTAATAGAAAATTGGCAAGTTCAACATTTTCCCTTCTTGCATAAGATAACTTTATTCAATATTGCCACAAAATTTAGGGATCAACTTAGAACTTTCCTTTCACTCTTAAATCCCTTGACAAAATACTACTTTTATTTTCCATCTACTCATGTGGAATTCCACTTCTATTTTCTTAATTTATGCACCTATAAGTTCCCCACATCCTATATAAATAGTTAGTGTCAACTTTACTTTCTTAAGTTGCATAGGCTTGCATTAATTTCCATAATTAGCCCTTTATTATCCTTCTTTCCCTCTTCAAGAGGTGAAATTCTTGGAGCAAGCCAACAAAACAACTCAATAACCTCAAATTCACTAGAGAGTTTTCATAACATTAACTATTCATGCAATCACTAGTACATATATCCATGCATTTCTCTTTATATTAAAATGACAAACTATGTTTTAACTAGAAAATTCAAATATAAAAGAAATTTATGATCTTATTATATACGACTCAAAATCTACCTTTTTTTTCTTCATCTCATTATACAAGTCCATATCAATCTTATATCTCTATTATTTACTTGTATATCAAACAAGTCTAACAACTTTATTAAATTTCCCCTATTCTTTGTGTATAAAAATATGATACAATACCTTTACTTATTATAGTTATAGTTTTCAAACATGCATCTAGATTTGCTTATATAATTTAAGATTGTTTTTATTTTTTTGTAATAATGTAAATCAACCTTGAGTAAACTTATATCAATTTACATTTGTATACTTGAGTCTATATATCTACATATATAAAATTCTATAAAACCTATTCTAAGAAAACAATTGTCAAGATTCATAGATTACTTAAACTATATCTTGATAATTAAGAATAACAAAATAAATCATATCATGCAAAATATAACAATATTTATTAAAACTTCTAAGATCTATTAATAAATATTTATAAACAAAAAGTTTTAATAATTTTATTATTTATATTATATTTTAAATACCCCTTATCGAAATTTCTCTTTCATGAATTATCTCCCCTTAATGTTTGTGATGTATTATTAGGCCAACCATACTTGTGAAAGCGACATGTTGTGTATGAGTCAAGGCCTCGTGCGTTTATTATTAGATTGGGAAATAATTTGTACAAGTTACCGGAGGTAGCACTACCTACCGCTATCTCTTTTGGTTACTGAAAAAAAAACGATGCAGTAAGCCCATTTCCAAAACCGGGAAATTTGTTTTCCTGATGATACGCCCTCAAGGAAAGAAGAAGACAGTGGCCACGACCTTCGGATAGGGCCCCTCTACACGACAACAACAGATGAACAAGGTCATGGAGGAGTACGAGGACATCTTCACCTCCCCCGCAAGGGTGCCTCTGCACTGTCAGGTCAAGCACTACATTGATCTGACCCCATGTGCACGACTACCCAATGGACCAATCTATCGGCGCTCTGTTATGGAGAACGACAAAATCAAGAGGCAGATTTAGGAACTACTGCAGAAAGGTCACATTCGACCACGTTCATCCCCCTGTGGGTTCCCGATCGTGTTGGTATAGAATAAGGATGGGACTTGGAGACTTTGTATTGACTATCAGGCGTTGAACAAGGCCATTGTCCGGAATAGGTACCTGATGCCACGAATTGATGACCTTATGGACCAACTGAAGTGGGCAAAATATTTTAGTAAGATCGGCTTGAAGTAAGGATATCACCAGGTACCAATCAAACCCTCCGATGTGTGGAAAACTACCTTCAAAGCCAAGGAGGGCCTTTTCGAATAGTTGGTTATGCCTTTCGGTTCATGAATGCTCCTGCAACCTTCATGAGGCTGATGGATGACATCTTACGACCCTTCACCAACTCATTTGTAGTGGTATACTTGGATGGCATCCTGATCTTCAGCCAGAGTTGGGAAGATCACCTCCATCACATCGGACAGGTTCACCAAACACTGCAGCAACACAAGCTATGTGCCAATTTGGAGAAATGCACTTTTGGCATGACCCAAGTTCAATATCTAGGATACATTATTGATGAACGGGGGGTGCATGTGGATCCAGCCAAGATCCAATTAATTCGGGATTGGCCAACTCCAACCACTCTGACAGAGCTCCGCAACTTTCTGGGTCTTGCCAATTTCTACCGCAGGTTCGTGTTGGGATTCTCTCATATCACTTGGCCCTTGAGTCAAGTCACCAAGGGAGGAGTGAAAGAAAAATTCTTTTGGTTTGAATCTCAACAGAAGGCATTCATAGAATTGAAACATCGCCTTTGCTTGGCACCATTGCTCGCATTACCAGACTTGCAATAGCTATTTGAGGTCGAGATAGATGCCTCTAACTATGCTATTGGGGTAGTCCTTACTCAACATTGGCATCCAGTGGCGTATCATAGTGAGACACAGTCCAAAAGTATACCACTTATGACAAAGAGATGTATTTCAACGTGCAAGCTTATCGACAATGGAAGCATTACATTTTGGGGAAGGAAACAATCATCCACATAGACCACCAACCCCTACAGTTCATACAGATGCAAGGGAAGTTGCAGAATGATCGCCATCAAAATTGGTCCACATACCTGCAACAGTTCCATTTGAATATCAAGTATAAGAAGGGTAGCATTAACAATGTTGTAGATTGCCTCAGCCGGCCACCAATCATGGCGTTAACCACCGTGCTCAACTCTTGTGGGCACGAGACTTATGATTGGCCACTTCTCTACAAAAGCGACCTTGAATTTAACCACACATACTAGAAGCTCTTGGAGGGTCATCATGTTCCAGATTTTCACCTCTAAGATGCCCTTTTATGCCACCTGAGTCACCTTTGTGTTCCTTCAAGCAAGCGTGCCAAGATGATTTGGGAGGCACACTATAGTCGGGCTACAAGGCATTTCGGGGTCGAGAAAAAGGTGGCAGTACTGCAGAAGTATTTCTATTGGCCAAATCTTCGATAGGATGTCAAGAAGTACATTAGATCCTGCACTGCCTGCATCATTGCCAAACCAACTATCAAGAAGCAAGGCCTCTATATTCCACTGCCTACCGCTAGTCGGCCTTAGGAATCCATCTCCATGGATTACATGTCGGGCCTTCCTTCTACTAAGCATGGCAACGACTGTGTTTTTGTGGTCGTTGACAAATTCTCGAAGATGGCCATTATGGCGGCCTGCAAGAAGAATATCACAGTAGAAGCCACTGCTAAACTCTTCTTTGAACTAGTGTGGGTACACTTTGGGGTCCCGAAATCTATCATCTTAGTTCGGGACAACAGGTTCCTCAGTGCATTTTGGTCCTGTCCTTGGTCAATACTGGACAGCAATCTCACTAAGTCCATAGCTTTCCATCCCCAAACTGATGGCAAGACAAAAGTCGTCAATAGGATGATCATACACATTCTACGCATGTACAACTCAAAGCATCCACACACATGAGATGAGAGCCTCGCCTATTTCTAGTGCAGCTATAACTGGGCTCTCCATAGCTCGACTGGCCACAACCTCTTTCAGGTGGAATTGGGATTCCAACCACTATGTCCCATTGATGTGGCCATGCCATTTGCAGCTACTCAGGCAGATTCGGCTCATGTCCAGTCTGAAACCGATAAGGCAAACAACTTCATTGAGCACATCCAACATATCCGCCAGCCGGTACATGACATTCTGGAGAAATCAAATGCCAAGTACAAGTAGTGACATGATCAACATCGGGTGCCACACAAGTTTCAGGTGGGCGACAAAGTCTGTTTGCATTTGCAAAAGGAACGCCTTACCGGAGTCTATCGAAAACCTATACCACTCTGATATGGTCCTTACACCATTACCAAGGCTGTGGGAGACAATGCATTTGAGCTCAGCTTTCCCCCATTCCTTGGTTTGCACCCAATGTTCAATGTAGACCGCCTTCGACCATACTTTCCACCCTTGCTAGACACATCAGACATTGCAGAACAACTCACACCTACAGAGTTAAATCCAGTGCATGGAATAGGCCACAATTGATTGGATCATGGACACGCAAAATAAGAACACCCGAAAACAAAGGATCCAACTATATCGAGTTGTCAAAGTAGGCCAACTCCTTCACTAGGGCAAGTGGCTCACCAGGGACCAAGTTCAACAAAAGTTTCCTCATCTCATGGAGGAACTCAACGTAATGGGGACCATTGATTCCTAAGGGGGAGGAATGATCTAGGTGGATATTGGTGGCCACCCGCCTATTCCACTTGGACCTCCACCATTGTTTCTTTATGTTTTTCAGTTTCCCTATTTGTAGCACAATTTACTATTTTTGGCAGTTTTTTAGGTCCTGAAATTTCAGAGTCGTCTTGAGGCCCTAAACAACTCATTTTTGGAAAACTAGGAGCAACATGGGTCCATGGACCGATGTTGAGCACTCAAAAGTTGTAGTCCTCAGCTAGATTTTTCTAACGAGGTATTGTGCACGTCAAACGGAGATCGTATGCCAAAGTTACGACCCCAAGAAGTTGATGTACCAATTTACCCAAAATGGGTCCCATAGTTTGGCACTTCATCTCCTACGGTTAGGTTTTTGGATGTTTAGGGTTTTCCATTGTTTCTCAACAATAAATAAGCCTTCAAGCCTCATTGTAAGACAGTTCAAAGGCATGTAGCTGCCACATCTCTTCTCAGAGATAAGCTACCATCCGTCGAGCCAGTTTATTTCCATATCTGTTTGTAAGCATATTTCAGTACTTTACATCAATGAAATGAAGTATTATTTATGTTGCATCTTTGTACTTATGGTCATATCTGTAATTTTTTGCATTCCTGTTTAAATCCGAATCAATGTGAATCCCAAGGATCCATTTCCTCGAGTTTCACATAACAACCAAAAGGGGAGTTGTTAGGGTGAATTCAAAATGCCTTGAGAGATGCTTGCTTCACCCTACAAGCATTGACTTTGAGCTTCGATGAAGAACAAGGGTTTTTTTCTTCCAATGGAGTCGCCAAATAATGATCTATATTGTCATTAGGGAAGAAGGTAAATATTTCATAATAGTAGACATGCTTTTTCCCTGACAATTGCTGCAAAACTATTACCACAAAATCTCACAGACCTTGGAGAGGGAAACCCTACAGGATAAGAGCTAGACAAAGTGCTAACAATGGGATAGAGGCCCAATTTCATCTCAGTTCAAACCCCCTACCCCGTGCTCTTTACGGAATTTCACTATTGGGCGGAGTCCCGACAAGAGGGAAATCAATTAAATAGATATGTTAGGCATAAGGCACAAAGTGATCAAGCTAGAGCTCATTCAAGAGAGATACACAATACTAGTTCAAGGCTTAAAGGAAGAAAGAACACTGTCAAAGAAAATCCCTAGAAAAGAAGGCTTAATACATAGGGTTTTGAGATTTTTTTTATGGTAATAGGTATTCACAAAGTCAAGGCCAAGGAGAAAAGGCTTCTTATGATCTACTTCAACAAGTACCAACCTTCAAGGAAGTCCTTTAGTTGAAGGAAAAAAACTAGGGTTCCCCCTTGGAGAAACACCTAGGGCAAAAGATTTTATGGATGAAATTTGATTTGATGCCCACCAAACTTGGAGAATAGGTAGAATAAACCCTAAGCTTGATGCTTGGGCTCTTAAATCACCAAAAACCTCATCCCTAAAATGTCACTGCAAGCCCTAGATTTTCGTCCGACTCTTGACTAATTTTAGGGGAGAAAATTGTGGAGAAAATTTAGGATTAATCACCAATGACTTGGACTAGTGCCTTTTCTTTTTGGCATATGCAGTCAAGTATGAAATTGATCAGTCAGATCCTTCGAATGTAAATTTCCACATTTGTAATTCACAATGAGGAAAATATATATGGAGAGAATTGTGTTTAAAATTGTAGAAACATCTGACACTTTTGGTAAACCCTTCACCCATCATCAAAGACATGAAGCAAAAACATAAGTGAAAAGAACGAGACCAACCTTTAAAATGCAATGGTATCGAGAGAGCCTTTAAGAATGAAACACTATTGGAAAAACGTTAAAAATTATTGAAAATGGAGAAAGCTTAATTATTCCAATAATTACTATTAAAGAAAAGAAACACATTTTTTTTTGTGAAAAAACTATATTAAGCATGTGTTATAATAATAAGAAAGTAATCATTAATTAATTATTAGAATTAAATCAAAATATTAATAATAATATTTTAAATGGGAAAATTTTATATGGAATTAAAATAAATAATATTAATGCTAAAAAGTGAAAATTAAACCAACATAGCTATTAATATTAAGATTAATTATAACAATTAAAATATTAATATTAAAGGTATTAATAATTAATAATTTTTTTTAAAAATCATTAAATTAAAATATTAATATAAAAATAGTGATATTTATTAAATTAAAATGTTAATTATAATATGAAATCAATTTGTTAATATTAAAATAATTAATATTAATAATACAAACCAATTAATAATATTATTATTCCTTAATGGGGGTGCACACTTCGTGAGTTTATGTGCTTCGAAGGGAATTTCAAAGTGAAGTAGTCTTTAAGTTTGATTTTTTGGAGTTTCCCACTGATTTCTGTCTAGAATCTGGTGAAAAAATTTGTGGTCAAATTTTGATTTGTGTTGTTTAAACTAGTTTTTGACTACTAATATGAATTCAACACCTTCGAAAACCCTTGCGGCACTTTGATTGTGAAGAGTTCACCTGACAAACTTGTGATTTCAATGAATCCTTGTCTGATTCTAGACATAATAGATTAGAAAATAAACCAGAATACTTTCCAAAAAATGGGTGGAGGGGGGGTGGGGCGTGGGCGTGGAATTTGTTAGGCATAATGAGGATGTTCTCTACTCTCTATGTAATGGTGTCTGGTGTATTTGGCAAGGAACGAGTCTAGAATGGAAGCCCCTTGCTCTACGTAAGGAGGGTCGACATCTTGGTTGGTATGCAAGATTTAAGGGTCATTGGATATTATCCTTGTGTCTTTGTTCAGGTCAAAAGATGGAGGGACTATTCCTGCGTTAATGGTCTTTGAGCAAAATTGATGCGAAATGCCTTCCTACAAAATTACCCTAGTGCCCGTGGGTAAAATCATGGATTGTATGCAGATTCTGCCAATTAGCTTTGGTAATATCATTCATTTGGGTGTTTTGTGGCTTCTTCTTTGGGTAATTCATGTGAGATTTAATATCTCGGGATGTTTTGGCGGGGATTCAATTTATTTTACTTGCTTTTTTATGATTATGTGTAAGTATGAAGCCCGAGGTGGGTTTCACCTTGTAAATATGTATGGATGTTGCTTGCGATGGTGCAATTGGGTTCCGGGGAATGTTAATTTATTTAGTTTCGTCTCCTGGGCCTCCGCCCAATTAGGGTGATATATTGGACATGATGAAGATGTAGTCCCACCAAGCTTAAAAAAACATAATTATTAAATATTAATATTAAAATAATTAATATTAATAATAAAACCAATTAATAAGACTACTATTAAAATTATTAGAAATAAAGGAATAATTAACAATATTATAGAGGATGTACACTATGTCTTGGATAGATGGTGATCGGGTGCTCTGTTAAGGCACTCCTTGATGTGAAGTCACAGGTTCAATTCTTCGCCCCAATCGGGGCGATATATTGGAAATGTTGAATACGTAGTCCTACCAAGCTTACAAAAAAATCAATATTATAGAGGACAATAAGGAGGAACACGGTGGGGAGGATTAAAAAAAATAAAAAATTAAGTAGTAAAAAATATTAAGAAATAAAGAATTATTTTAACAAAAAATAACGTGAGATAAAGTTATTGAATCTAAGATAAATATATTATTAATAAAAAAGTATAGTATTCTAATTAAATGAACAAATATAGATGAAGGAAAAAAGGGGGCTTTAAGGATCAAGGGTTAAGAATAAGAGGGGAAGGGGAGCCAATGAATAAGTTAGGGGTAGATCGAGTGATGCTTGTGAGAAAGACAATGGATAATGGGTTGCTAGAATTGATTAAGTTTAAAACCATCTTCTTGGTTAAAATTGTTAGGGTTATTTTCAATTTTGACAGTTTCCCTAATTAGACGGGTCATGTGGAAGGGAGTAGAAGCAAAAATGATCACTTTGTCAAAGAAAATGAAGTACTTGATGTTGTGAGAGTGCTCAACAATAGTTGATTTGGAGACCCGGTTATGGATATTGTCAGTCATGTGCTCCTTCATACAAGCCTTAAAGAATCTACTTATTTGACTAATGTAAGACTTCTCACAAGAGTAAGAGACTGCATAGACACTTATTTGGCTCCGCTTCCCCTCCTACTCTTAACCCCCGCCTTTTATCCTTCATTTATATTTTTTATTTAGTTAAAATAATAATAATTTTAAATTCAATAACTTTATCTCAAATTCAAAATCAATATTATTCTTCATTAAATAATTATTTATTTCTTAATATTTTCTACTTTTAACCATTTTTTGAATCCCTCTCAAAGTGTTCCTCCTCATTGTCCTATATAATATTGTTAATTATTCTTTTCCTTTATTTCTAATAATTGTTTTTTATTATTAATATCAATTATTTTAATATTAATGTTAAAAAATTATAATTAATGTTAATAATTTAATTTAATAATTATAATTATTTTATTAATATTTTAATTTGGTAGTATTAATTATTTTAATAAAAAAAAAAAAATTCCTATGGAAAAATCATAACTTTCATTATGTGAAATATTGAAAATTACATGTTGTAGACGCTACAATAGGAACATATGCCAAAACTTGTGGCACTGCTACACACTGAGAAAAGTCTATGATGGATTCTACAATGTGTAGCTAATAAGCTAACACAACATAATCTAAATAAAAAACATATACATATATCTGAGATCTGCACAAAAAGAACAAAAAGTCACTGAAAAACTCCAATTGTGATCTGCGAAAATCATGGTGTTGTTTCCCCTGTGCATGTTGCTCTATTAAAGATCTATGGAAGAACTGATAGAAGTCATGCCCATTGTGCTCCTGAATAATCCAATAACCAAGAGGTTGTTGCGTTGCCTCCTTGGAAAGGTTGTTAGAAAGTTAATTCCTTTCCTTGTAAATATGACGACATGATATATAGTCAAAACGAGATTTTAAGGATAAAACTTCTTCCAACAAATTCTTGAGTGTGTGCACGTGACATTCAGATTGCATATTCAACCAGTTTATGACAATTTTTGAGCCACCAAAGATCTGAAGATGACAGATTCCTTTCTCAAGGGAAAGTAACAGAAGATGTTTGAGACTGTTTAGTTCTGAAAAGTTATTTGTATCTCTCCTTAATCCCATCCTCATCTTAAAGAAATGATATTCATTTATATATAAAATTGCACCACCACTGCATCCAATCTCTTGTGCGGATCCAACGAAATATGCTCAGGGAAGAGTTTTATCAATGGTTTTAGCTACCACATTCCTATGTTGTTGCCTAGGATCGTCATCGAAAATCATATTGTAAAGAGAAAAAATGTGTGAAATAGATAGGAGCCAATTTGTGCCTTCTCTTGAAAAATGAATTTGCTCCTTCCTATTCAAATGCTCCAGCAGACCAACAGAGGAAGATTGCGCAGTTTATTAGGTTGGGCTTGGTTCCACTAGGATTCACAAGCAGATTGAATAGAATCTTCGGTCCACCTAATAATGATAGCCAACATATGATATACCTAGTTCCAGAGATCAGTTGTTGCAGAGCAGTGAAGAAATAAATGATCAATTGATTCTTCATTGTTCCTACAAAGGATGCACTAGGAGGGACCTTGAAAGGGACGACGTTGCAGATTATCTCATGTGGGAGATATGTTGCATAATAAGCACCACATTAAGAGCTTAGCTTTAGGCAGGGCCTCTATTATCCATAACGTGCGTCACCACCAAACAGAAACCGAGGGCTCATGATCAATGAAGATAAATGGATATCCATCTTTAGGAGAATAATTGCCTTGTTTAGAAATAACCCAAGCTAATTCATCTTCCCTATCCTGAATCCTAATGTGTGCTTCTGGTAATGCATTTATAAAATTTGTTCACTCATGTTTCCATGCTACATGAATCCCAAGATCCAGTGCAAATTTCCATGCTAGATCAAATAAAGTCAAATTATTTGGATCCGCAATATGATTTAGTGTCCTTATATTAGAAGACTCCAGAAATCGGATGAGATCAAGGGGAATAATGTGTGCATTCCCACATCCAGACTAGGCATCCAAACCAATGCAAACATTTTCGCTCGATCTCACTTTCCATGCTAGAACTGCTCTAATGAATTCAATAGAGTTCAATACAGATCACCATATGGTTGAAATGTCCTTTCTATCCCAGCTAGGTCGTCTGATCCATTCAAACATATTTTGTGGACTAATGCATTTTTTGATAACCACCTTTGTCCATAAATTGATGTAGTAAGTGTGAAAATTTCTGAATCTAACAAACTAGAAATCCTACTGCAGAAAACTGATTTACATCACCTATTGTATTCTTCATTTAACAAGTTATTTTTAGAAAGTTTAGAAAATATTAATGTAAATACATTGCAGGCTACACCACTATACAGATCAAGTACTGAAAAAATAATTGAGACAATCATGCAAAGGACACACTTATTTTTGGACTAAACGTCCCCAGAAAAACCCAATGCGGGAAAACCGGTGCAACAACCGTGAGGGTTTTATATTATTAAGAAGGAGTCCTAAATACACATGTTTGTTTCCCTCCCGGCAAACTAGTGACAGGGAAATACAATGGCGGGGAACCTGAGTGAGTTTTACCGCACTTCACCCGGCAAAATCCGACTGATCCGGCAACAAATCTGGTTGGCCCCGACTACAACTGTGCTGCCCCTTCGCAGTAACTGAATGGGCATGTGTGGAGCTCTCTAAGGCTCTGTGTTAGAACTACTACCCACTGTGTTAACTTTCCTGGTTGTTCCGACAGTTTTTGTTAGCTCCCCGACTTTCTACATGGAAAGCAACTCTTCCTCTATGCTAGCCCTCCTAGCTCTGCGTTAAGGCTACGTGGGCCCAGAGTGGCCCAGCGTCAACTCTCCCAAATACTACGCTCCCTCCACAAGTTTATCTTTGCCTCTCTATCTGTATTCCTGAACTATCACTACCCCTCAGCTGCAAGATCTCAACAATCAATTTTCCTCCTCATAACTTATCATCTCAAAAAATCGTTTTCCTCAATCTCTCTATGTGTATTCTCCAACTAATCCCAAGCCTTCCTTTATACTTTTCCTGTTGAGAAAGAAACTGTTGTGATCTAATCTCTAATAAATGGCTAAGATTAAATTAGACTTGATCCTCATCTCTTAGAAGCTTCTCACCCATATTTTCATTACTACCCATTAATATTTTATTTTTCTAAAGTTTAGACTTAGGAACCCAATTAAAAATATTAATTATTTTAATAAAATACAATCCGAGTGGAATTTCACCAAACGATTTTTGGACCTTGGAGATCTCATGTGTTCTAGCCCCTCCACAAAATTTTGGAGCTAGAGCACATCCAATTCTACCCAAAAATCAACACTCCCTTATAGTGAGGAATGTGCTCTAGCAATACCTCTCAACAAAAGTATCACATTAATCCACAACATTAGCCCTCTGCGTGCTTATGCTTGGCATGTTGCCCCTCATCCATTGTGTTGTTGCAATGTGTATTGCTGCCCATGACATTGCCAATGTCATTGTTGCATCTGTACTGCAGCTCCCTCTCAATATGTTGCATCATGATGCCCATAGCACTGCCACTTCTAACTGCAACACTGCAACTTAGTTGTTGAGAAGTAAGCAACTAAAAAGCCACCCAAAAGTTGACATGTTGGTCAGTCAGGATGCCCCTAGATGTTGAAGCTACCTCTGCTACTAATCTGCACTGACCCTCTAATGCTACTGCGTTGTTGTTGTATATGCTTTGTGCCTTCCACACTGCTGCAACACTCCATTGCGCTGCTTCAGACTTTGGTACTCCAGCTCTGCCACAATTTCTCCATCATCCCTCAAACCAACTGACTCTCGTCATTATGTTATTTCCATTAAGTGCTCTCATAGCCATATGTGATCTAAGAGTTTGGGCACCTCAAGGATCCTTCCCATCGTGTAGTCCTCCCAACTACAACTCAATATTGCCCCACCTCTTCTCTAGAGGTGCATGAGCACTCATGGTGCAATCCTCATCATCATCCTCCTCGTCAGCTTTCGCTGGAACAAACTTTGAGTTAGACTTCTCTTCCTTGCCCTTCTTCCCAAGGCACTGAGTAATGAAATGAACTAGTTCTCCACATCTAAAGCATCTGACTTTAGATATATCTTTCTTTTTCTTCTTTTGCTGCCCTTGTTGCCTTGTTGATGCGAGAGTTGCATCCACCTCTTCCTCCTTCTTGCCTTCGATCCCTTTTTTGTTGCTTCCTACCTTGGTCAACCATCTGATCCAAGAGATGCCCACATCTCCTCCCAACTGGGGAGAGAAGCCCTACCCAAGATGCTCTGGAAAAAGGTTTCCCAGTCTTCAGTGATTGCATTCAGGGAATTCCTGACCATGAATTCAAGATCTGGTGTAGACCCTACGAAATTTAGTCGGTCTCAGATCCCTTGCAATGATCTGGTAATGAGATCTAAGACAATTAATAAGGTATTATAGACTCATGTGCATGGATTTTCCTATGTTATTTTATGTAATGGATCGATCAGATTGTGAAATACACAGACAATGAAGCAGTAAACAAAAAAATAATAGACAACACATAACACAGCAAATTTAATAAGGAGTTCACCCAATACTCCTGGGCTACATCTCCTGGTCCAACCTTAAGTGGTGGCCTCTCTATTATGTCTTCAAGCAGAGTTTTTACAACAGTATGAGCTCAATTTGAGACTCAATACACAACAGATATAACAATAAGAGTTTACTTGAACCTCTCAAGCTTTCTTTGAGGACACAGAATCTCTGAATCCCTCGCTGTCTCTGTCTTATCTTTGTCATGGCACTACCTGCTCGTTTCCTCTTCCCGGCTTTCTATCTCCCGGCCTCTGTCCGCTCAAATTCCCTGTTCAGCGTTAGCAAGCACAACATAATGCCTTTAGGGGAGGTGGCCACCTGCTCCGTAACGGATGAGTGCATTGGGCCCCTGAAATCCATGAAATGGCCATTTTCTGTTTACACAAAGAAACACTGCAACACTATGAATTTCTGCCAAAACAATGTTTATTTCGGACTTCAAAAGTCCTTAAATCTGGTCTATTCCTCTATCGGGTCCGTCCTCATCGCTATCGCAAGTCGCTTCGGCCTTGCTCCAAGGGTCCCCTTTGTATTTTTGAAATACGTTAAAAACATGAAAATAACGTAAGAAATGGCTTATGGCATATCTAAAAATATATATAATAGCCTTAAGGAACCCTTTCGGGTCCGGCTTATTGCATCGGCCTTCATCCTTCACATTTCGTTTAATAAACGAAAACTACAAAAATGCATTAAAAATGGCTTTGCTATGGATCTCAAATATGATGAAATAATATTGATAAAACCGTTGGATCCAGTTCATCGAATCACACATATACATGTGTATAGGTCCCGCTCCATGGTGTTGCTCAGATGCGATTGATCGCAATCACATATCGCGATAACCTTGGGCCGTTGTAAGCGCTCTTGTAATCTCCAATAGCGATCTTGCGATGAAATGTGGGCCGTCGATGTGCGCGCTTGATCGATGGTCCTAGTTGACTTCGTCGGTCGGTGTCGCAAGTGTCATGTAGTCTGCGCTGATATCGGCTGATTGTTTATGCCGATTGCGATTGCCTATCAGATTTGGACCGTTGATTGACCAGATCTGACGGCTACTGTACATTCATTTCTCACGCCTCCAATACTCTATTTTTTCACTGTTTTATCTGGTTTTTGCCTCCCGATAGTGTTTTTCAACCATTCTAAGGGATCTTGGCATGCGATTGTTTTGATATTTGGCATGATTTTAAGAGATTTCAAGACTTAGAGAGCATTCTTGGATCCATTTCGATCACGCATTCCCACTGAAAAGGCTTTTGGACCACCAAAAGTTGGTTCTCAAGTATTGCCTAAGTGAGGATGAAACTGCCTCACTTCCCCAATCTCTATTCATTTTGCATTGCTGGGTTTTGAACCTTTGAGTCCAATTCTTAGGTACTCAACATCCGCTCTACGCGTAGTTCTCACCTTCCTGTCCAGAACTGTATCTTCCTACAACTTATTGAGATATTCAGGCAACATATCATCAATAGAAGGCAATTGACTTTGCTCTTCGGGATCTTCAATTAATGAAGGTTCAAACAGTCTTAAATTTTCTGCATTTACCACTGAATAGATGCGCATGTATGTTGGCAAATCAAAGCGAAAAGCATTCTCACCGATTTTCTCGAGTACCTTAAAAGGCTCATACCTTATTGGCTTAAGTTTCTTTCCCTCACCTTGCATTTTGTCCTTACTGATATAAAGCCAGACTTGATCACCAACTTGGAAGTTGTGCTCCACCCGGTGTTTATCATGCCTTGCCTTGTATTTGGCTTGGCTCTTTTCCAGCTGTTCCTACACTGCCTGGTGAATTTTTGGGATCTGTTCAATGAATCTAGTTGCTTTGTCCACATCATTGTGTCCAGCAACTACTATGTCTTTTTCAAAGACAAAATCCAAGGGAGACCTTGGTATAAAACCAAAACAGGTCTAAAAAGGAGATCTCTGTGTAGAAGAATGTTTAGCATGGTTATAAGCATGTTGCATATAACATAAATGTTCATCCCAAAGCTTGGGATGCTTGTTGCAATAAGCCCTAAGCAACTGGATCACTGTCCTGTTGACTACCTCTATTTGGCCATATGTTTGTGGGTGAAAGGTTTTTCTCTTCTTCAATCACGTGTCCATCAATTCCCACAGACTTGACCAAAACTTCCCAGCAAATCGGGAGTCTCGATCAGATAATATGGAAGTGGGTAACCCAAAATGTACCCATACATGCTGAAAGAACAACTTCGTTGTTTGTTCAGCTATAATATGCTTATTACAGGGTATTAAAATACACATTTTGCTAAACATGTCCATAATAACATATAAATAGTCATGTCCCTTTCTAGATTTTTGCAATCCCCCAACAAAGTCCATGGAAACACTTTCCCAAGGACGGGAAGGGACTGGTAGTGGAGTGTACAAGCCTATTTTTCTATTGTTGGGCTTACTTTTAACACACATGGTACACCCTCTTACATATCTAGAAACTATTTCATGCATTCTTGGCCAATAGCAGTATCTTTGCAGCTGTGCAACTGTTTTACTTACACCAAAATGATCTGATATCAAAGAGGTATGTGCCTCTCTAATTATGTTAACTCTTTTAGTTTGTGGAATGCATAGCTTCCCCAAATGATACAAGAGTTGGTCCTTAACATAGTAATCCAATTCTTCTACCTTTTTTCCATTACTTAAAGTTGCATTTACATCTTTAAAGTCTAAACCTTGAGCATATCGTTCAATATAGCTTTCATGCATTACTGAGTTATGCTTAAGTATAGTAGATGCATTTATGATTGGTCTGGACAACATATCTGTAGCTTTATTGTGTATGCCCTTTTTATATCTGATGACTAAATGAAACTGTTGTAGGAAACCCATCCACCTATAGTGTCTTGATTGCTTCAATTTAGTTTGTGAGTGCAAGTACTGAAGTGGTTGATGATCAATATATATAATTGTTTCTTTGCCCATTAAGTAATGTTTCCACTTTTTCACACTCAGGACTAATGCATACAAATTTTTATCATATGTAGGATAATTTACTACTGCAGAATTAAAAGTCTCAGAATGGTAGCATATGGGTTTACCATGTTGCATTAACACTGCTCCCATGGCATAGTCACTGGCATCTGTTTCGATCTCAAATGGTTTTTGAAGATTTGGCAATGCTAGTACTGGTGCTATACTAATTTTTTATTTCAAGGTGTCGAAGGCTTTATGTTGTTTGCCTCTCCACTGAAATACCTTGTTCAATCATGTTAAAGCATGTAAGGGAGCTGCAATTAAGGAAAAGTTAGCAATAAACTTTCTCCAATATTGTGTTGATCCTAAGAAGCTTCTAACTTCTGTAGTAGACTTGGGTTTAGGCCAGTTTACAATGACTGCAACCTAAGAGGGATCTATCTTCAATTCACCACCCCCTACAATATGACCCAAATAATTCAAAGATGTTTTACCAAATTCACATTTTGATAATTTAACATAGAAATTTTCTGTCTTCAAAACATCTAGAGTCTACTTTACATGCTTCAAATGTTCTTCCCATGTTTTACTGAAAACAAGAATGTCATCCAAATATACAATTACAAAATCATCAATAAAAGGCCTGAGTACATCATTCATAACTCTCATGAAAGTGG
>APFE030795056.1:0-11420 GCA_000404065.3 Pinus taeda
TCTGTAAAAGGTTACTTCTGCTGATATAAAAAACTTTTGCTGATATATTAATACTTCTGATGGCGAAAAAAAAAAATTCTCTTAAAAAACTTCCACTGCTTTAAAAAATGATTTTGATATGGAGAAAAATTCTGCTACATATATCACCATATATATATATCTACTTTAAATTACCATATATATCACCATATTCAAAATTCTGCTACATGTATCACCGCAAAAAAAAAAAAAATGTTTGAGCACTTCACTGTAATATATATTGTTGTCACTGTAATATATATTGTTGTAATATATATTGTTTACACAATTTTTATCATCATATTCGAAATTCTGCTACATGTATCACCGCAAAAAAAATGTTTGAGCGCTTCACTGTAATATATCAACACAGATCTGACTTTGCCTCACCTAGAAATTCAGGCGGATTTGGAGATGTCTTCGAAGATTTGTGGCCCAAACGAATGTTACTCTCAGTGCAACGAGAACATTCCACATGTTTTGCAAGCAAAAAATTTGTTGTGCTGATCGACAACTGATGCAATCTACATGAAGGCATATAACATAAATTGGCATTACAAATTGCATGGCCTAATCTCAATTATTTCTTCTCAGAACAATTTGTTTCATGGTAGAAGAACATAAATCAATTTTTCTACATGAAGGAATGAATGGAGCATCTGCCTGTTTCGCAATAGCTATTGGGCACCGCATTAAATAAATGATATTGTAAGCGAAATGGAGCACAATACCGTTTTCTACAACTAAGATATTACAACAGCCTTTCAATGCCAAAATCACGCGCTAGGTCACTAGACAGGTAGAGCTTGGAACGCGCAAAATGAAAAAAAATGAATACCATACGCAGGTTTCAACAAACAACCATTGGTTCATCATCCGCAATTCTCATCGCAGGTATTGAGAGAAAACGTATTGCAGGTATTGAGAGCAGACGTTGAGGTATTGAGAGAAAACGTATTGCAAGTATTGAGAGCAGACATCAAGCTATTATTCGAATTGAAATGCTCCGACCTCCCTTAGGCAGCGTGCGTTGAATGAAAAACGCTTATAGTGCAGTCAGGCCAGGGAATCAATGTCAGAGTAGCGCTCAGGACTGAGCAGCTCTCAGGGCAGCTGGAGTTACAACTATTTCTGGGACTTGTGCTCTGATACCATGTCAGGCCAGGCTAACTCCAGAATGAGTGGGAGAAAAATTGATGTATTATTCATTAGCTAACACACATTTATATACATAAACATGACGGATCAGTTCATCTTCTTGATGACTGTCCAGTTCACCCATCCGTTTGGGATTAGGTGTCAACAGGTTGTGACATATCTGGACATACCAAAGCCCATGATTATGTTTTTTATGTGATAGATAAGTATTTTCCACCTGCATGTCCACTAAGACCCTCTCTCTGGCACTGTAATTCTATAATGGTTAGTAATGGCAGCAAAACTACATGTACAAACTACTTGCAATATGTTTCAACATATACTTTTCTAAGTTGATATTCAGATCTGTCATTAGGTAATGGAGAGATTTTGCACTCATTTTTCAAACTATTATCATTCATAATTTCAAACCCTCATCATATAGCCTATATCAACTAGCTCATCTGCTCTCCAAGGTCACCTTCAAATAATTAGGAGGTTGAGAATAAGGGAGTGTTCTCCAAATATATTTGTTGACCTCGGAGTGCAATGTCCCAATTGTGCTTTCCGCATACTCTCGAGGTGGGACATTCCTTCAACCAATCTAACAAACTCTTCAAAATAGAAACATGTGCCAAGATTGTAGCTCTCATTTAATAAATCCATATCTATTTATAATGAGGTCATGATAATCTCATTAGATTCTACTTATAATTGTTGTTCCAACTTACACCTCAAGCAGCGAAAATGCTCTTTCTAAATTCAACTCAGTTGATAATCCTCTCGACATTGCCTCAATTATGGTGAATGTTTAAGGGTTTAAAACAAGTCTAGATTGGTGCATTTCTATTCTCAAACCACTTGATTCATCTTCCAACTTATCCTGAATCCAATGATAAATATTAGCATAAATGGTTCCCTCCAATAGACTCCCATAAAAGCACTTAAAGCCGGGTTACTGCTTTCATTCCCTCCAAAAATCTAACAATTTTGAAAATACATCTCAATTGTTTAATTTTTATATTTTACTAAAAATATATTTATATTATCAAGATATTTTTTTTAAATATATATAATTAATATATATTGAATCAATAAATTTTGATTAACACATTAAATTAAACAAAATAAAATAATTAATAAATATTAAATCAATAGATCCTAATTAACACATTAAAATTATGTAATTATTACATAAATAAAAAATTGGTCAGGCACTTTTCAATCAATTTGGTGGAAATTTTCAAATTTCAAGCGCTTCTGGAACAATTTGGTGTTGAAGGATTTTGGGACACTTTTTAGCAAACAGATAAACCGTTCGAAGAGCACTAGCTGGGGCACACATTTACAGATATATGATTAACTTCACTATCCTCGGGGAGTATCGTGAAGCATTAATAGGTGAGCTACTTCTGGCAATAACCCTTCCATACCATAAGACATGTTTACAAGCTATGCAGTTGCATCCATTCCTTCTGCGAGGCTTGATCTTCCATGGATTTTGCAAGGCCTAATCTTCCATGGTTTTTGCCTAAAACAGATATTTTTTCTTCTTCTAAAAAATTAGCTCTTTGAATAAATTATCATCTCTAGTACGTGAAAATGGAAAAAATTTCTCCAGTCTCTCCTTGATAAAGATTACGCTTTTTCCTTGCAGAAAATATAGGTGGTAGAACTACAAGGAACTTCAATCGACAAATTTTCCTTTAAGTTAGATTGAATACACAAGTAATTTCTCCCAGTAATGGGAAATGTAATGTTCGAGACAATAACAAGGGTCAAACTAATTGACCCAAAGTTTAACCTTCAAAACTAGGACACCAGACAACCTGAACTTTAACCCTACTTTCGGAACAGGACACCACGTAGAAGGCACACTGGTCTAGATATGCTCTTTAGTAGTCCATGCCACCCATATCATCTCTCATACCTGAAATTCCTTCTTATCCTTCAGAATCACAACAGTGATGCACTTTGTTGTGGTTAACAATGAAGACACACTTGCAGCATTAACCAAAACAACTCTGATCACTTTCAAGGGATCAATTTTCCCTGCCTTCACCTTATCAATGTATTCACCTTAGTCATCATCATAGCCAAGGTCAAGATTATATTGCTCAGTAATTTCCCAACAACCACTGCACCTTCCACACCAGCATTTGCAACAATCGTACATGAAAACATCTTCAATTGTATATGCAATTTGACCTTCCTGAGGTAGAGTTCGTCATTTTTTCCTGAGGCAAGGTTTGGACCCTTTCCTGAAGTAATTTTGGCCTTCACTTCCTTATTTTAATGCGATGCCAATTCATGCAGATCTGTAGACTGAATTATAACATCCTTGACAATATCTTAGAGATCGTTTTCTTTCAAAAACAATGTTACCTTGGCTTTTGATGACACCTATCTGGAGGCACCATCTAATTTATCCTCAAATCTGAGACTTGATGTTGCCATCTCTGAGATCTATTTTACAAACTTTTCAGATATGAAAATAAAAAAACAAAAATATACCCGCAAGAGTGGTTAGTCCTTCAAGCAACAATAATGCAACCCTCTAACTACTAATCTTTGATTCTGGTAGTTGATCTATTGTTGTAAACCCTTGAGGATCTCAATTAGAGATGATCCTCTTATACCATGTAAAATTTTTCTAATTCAAGAGTAAAATTGTCCTGTGTTTCTTTCTCAAATAACTCAGATCTTGAATTACTTTAATAACTGAATAAAATTCTGAACATGCAATAGTCACACATATAACTGGAAAACTTAAACAGTGGACTCATAATGGCTTTTCAAGTACACACATAATTCTTTCCTTCAAAACAACTTATCATTAATGATCAAAACTTACAAGGACACATAAAAACTAAGGTTTTCAGCTTCCTGGACACTCAGATCTACTCTATCTCCTTGCTGGATACTCAAACCCACACTTTACTGAATTGTTGTACAACATTGTTCAATATGGATTATGATCTGACCTTGGCTCCTCTCCCGTGCTTTGAATCTGATCAGCTGATCTTTCTCTGATCTCTTGTCTTTTTGATGTCCAAAAATGTTTCCATACAACTTCTCTCATCTTGTTCTATTTATGCTCTCATACTCTAATTGAGAAAATTAATCTCCCCTATCTTAGCAACTAATCTCTTTAATCTGAGAAACCACCTTTTTCTCAACAATTATTTGTACAGCTAATATTAGATCAAATACAAATCACTAATATTCCAAAAATATCTAGAATATTTCATTTATATTTGTAAGAGTTAGAAGATCTAGTGAAATTGATCTTTCACTTTTATTTACTAAGTGAAATTACAAGATGGTATTATTTCACAGTTTTACTAGGTGGTCACCAAAAGTTGTCTTGAACCGCTTCTCACACATTCACACCTTACATTTGTAAGAAGTTCCTACATGAGTTACACTTATTGACATACCCTGTATACCTTGTACCTAGTTCCAAATCAAAGCAAAGGTCCTCGCAGAATGTTATTTCTCACATGTTGCTGGTCACACTAGCTTCTTTAAGACATATAACAACAAGAGTAATTTCTTTTAGAATGGACTCTAATAAGAGGTGAAAAAAATTTGTTGCTTCATGTGAGACTTATTAGAGGAATAAAACAAAGACTATGAGAAGTCCAGGACTAATGTATGTCTTTCCCATTCCAAATAAAAGGTGATAATCCATTAACATTGTCTTTAGAAGTTTGCCTTAGGCCGAAGGGAAAATCTCCATATTTGTTATTTCTAAGGTGCTACTGACAAATTCTCACACATTGTTGAACTATTCATGCCACATGTTTATAGGCTTCATGGATTTAAGAAAAAACAATTTGGAATTAGAAGAGCCAACTAGGTTTAAAGAGAAATTAAAGGCTTAATGGTAGCTTTAGGTAACAAAAATTAGTGGTATTAATTTGAAATTTTAACAAAATAAAGCTTATTGTGTAAAATTGGTTATCCCACATGCAAGAGATAAGTGAGCCTTCTTGAAGGCTTTAGACGGGCTCTTAAGCCTGACACAAAAGTATATTTGGGAATATTTTCATGTGGGTAATCTATGAGAAACAGATTCCGAGGTCAAGTGCAGTGTCCATGTTCCTCTTGGACAAGCATGGATTCACATCTAAACCTATCTAGGAAAGCATTTTGGGGTAATGCTTCAAAAAATGTGCCTCAAGTGGCTGCACCATAGAGAAACATTTCATTGGAATAAGGTGTGAATTTTGAGGGGTATTTATTGGCACAAGGTGTGAACTCTAAGGGGTATTTATTCTGCCAAAATTTCTCAGGACATGCACCATAGAGTAGAGTTTCATTGGTGTAAGGTGTGAACTTGACGGGTATTTATTTTGCCAAAATTGCTCAGGACATACACCCAATCTAATCCCTTTAGATCAAAGTGAGAATGGAACTCTGGTGGACAACAAAACACTTGTTCACCTCACCAATGAGTCAATCGCCCATTGGCAGGAAAAGCCATTTTATCCTATATATTGTTGAAACATTTTCTTTTTCATAATAATAAAGGCTCTGTTTTGAGGGTTTTCCACAAATATTTGAATGTTGTTCTTCTTTATTGTCAAATATTCAACGTTTTATTCGAAAATTCATAATTTTCTTTCAGATTTCAGGTATTTCAAAACATTTTTTTCCCAGGTGTTGTACCTCTGAGATAGTAGTAGTTCAAGCTACCAATGCCAGAGCATCTAAAATAATTGTTTTGGGGGTTTTTGGGTTTAGTTTTGGAAGACCAATGAATAGAGATAGACGTAGAATTGAAGTAATTAATCCTTTGGAGTATATTAATACTTCAGCAAAGGGCTGCTATAAAGCGTTACACAGTGATATAGATAAAAAATAGTGGTGAGTAGAAGACAACAAAAAATATGATTATCACAATTTCCAGATTGTAAAACAGAACAATCATAAGTTGGAAAACCTTCTAAACTACGTTCCAAAGGTTCAAGGCAGTATACTTAATGCTTACACAAGATGCTGATGATTTATTGATTAGAGGGGATTAGCTACACATACAACTGCATTAATCCAATCTCTTAATAGATGATCACTTCAGGAGCTTATAGGAATCAATTGAATTTCTAATTGTTCCTACCTAGATATCTCTGCAAGTCATAAGCATATGAAGAAAAACATAATGATTGAAAACTAGAAAAACTTACAGGAAAACACAAATTTGTGTAAAACCAGATTCAGAATCCTCAGCTTTGTATTAAGGTTCCAGAAAGACTTAGTACATCAAGTGTCTGCAAAATCTTCCTTCAAAGGTGACTTCCAAGTTCAAAGTAGAACTAATAGTCAAGACTTTACAAGCAATGAACTATGAATCTTCAACTACGAACCCATAACATCTTGAGAACAGAGTTATTTATACAATAATAAAACTAAGAAATATCCTAAAACTGATTAAGATTTATTCTAGGAAATGAAAAGATCTTCATGCAACAAGATAGGGGTAGCTATTGAACTGCTTCTTGATGTCCCTTTTATTCAGGTTGTGTTGGATTTATTTGTTTGATATTTTTCCATTTATGCTATTTGGTTGTTTGCATTCTTCATGCTGGCAGATTGCTTCATTTAACCTTTTTACTGATATTCTTTAAACTCTGTAAATATCCTTTAATCTGGCTGAGTGACCTTTAGTGTACTCCTTTCTGCTTTATTGTGCTTTTGAGGTTTTTACTGTGTTTTTCACAGTGAATTTTTCATTTCATCTTCCAACTATTATGTAGGCTTGTTTCATGTAAGCTTGGAACAACAACCTTCCCTACAAAACACATTACTTGTTAAGAAAAACATAGGTGACAGAGGAGGTCTTCAATGGTTTTATTGATCTTGAAAGGATATTGGAAGGATTCCGGGGCATATCAGAGGGTAAACAATGGCTTTAATGGTCACAAGCATAATGGAGGTTACGCTGTGTAAAACAGGAAAAACAGAGCAAAAATGGCTTTTTATGCATTTAATGGAAAAATAGTTACCTTTTGAACTATCGGGCGAAGGTGAATAATGGTGGAAAGAATACGGAGGGATTAATTATGGATGGAATGGCTTAATTATGGTTAAAAATGTGATTAGTGGTTTAAATGGAGTTTCGGGTCATTTCTTTATTTAAATCAAAAAATGATTTAACACAGAAAACCTTTACAAATCAATATATGGCGGACTTGAAAATTATGAATTTGGCAGATAATGACATCGAGTCCGGGTTTATATCGCATATTGCAACCGGAGTTAGGATGGGGTAAGCCCATCGCAAAGGAATGCGATAAGGGTTGGATGCGATATGGCAGTGAACTGCAACATATATTCGGTAGGGTTCGGGCTTCCATCGAATATCAGAAATTGTAGTGGTGGGAGGTATATATGTTTGACGTGATGTGCGATGAGGCCGGATGCGATATGCTGGTAATATATATATATGTGTGTGTGTGTGTGTGTGTGTGTGTGTGTGTGTCAGGTTTGGGCTTCTATATTGCAGTCAGGGATCACAATACATGGACGGTTATGCTATAAGCGGGACTGCGATTGAGGGCGGATGCGAATGCAGTATATTATGATATATAATGATGTCGAGTCTGGATCATTCATCACATATCACAATGTGGGGGTGAATGTATTCACGTGGAAAAGCTTTCAATCCGCTGATATTGCGATGCAATATGTTAATACATAGTTTTATTAATAAAACTAAGGGTTTTCAGGGATTTTAATAAGAGATTAATATATATGGGAAAAGGAAAATATTAAAGGTTTAATACATTAAGTTAGTGTTAATATGGAATATGAGCGGGAAAAGGGAAAATATATGAAATATAAGCGAAAAAGGGAAAAACACTAAGTATTATGTTTTTTTGAGTTATTTGCTTTTCATATATGCATAATACTTTGGGTAAAACATCTTTTTGTGGGTTTTTGAGGTAAAAAGGGATTTTCCATGGTGTTTTTTTACTCTTCCTAGGTAAAAAAGGTTTTGACCTTAGGAAAAGGGATTTTTAATGGAAATGAATGAATATGAATGTATGAAGGGGGAATTAGTAAATATATGAGTGAATAAGGATGAGGGAGGTTAATTAATTGATGTTGTAGACCTTCGTTTTCTTTGTGTAATTACCTCCTGGACATAGAAACATGATAGATGTACATTTTGTTGAATTAACCATTAAACTTTTGCAACCTTTCTCTACTTACCCTTTGCTTATCCTATCATTTTTCCTTCACTTAATGGGTGCATTTAAGTTATCAAACCCTTATCCTTTCTTCTTATTTAACAAAAACAAACTATCTAATTCTACCCTTATAACATCCAAGGGCTCAGATTAAACTGATGAGCAACTTATTATTCTCTACCTAACTACTGATATGCCAAGATTAAACAGTTTGGCCAGATCTTTATTCTCTAACTATAACATCAAATTTAAATCATGAGCAGTCAAGATAAAACAGTTTGACAGTCATGGGTTGTGGCATTTAAGACAAGCTGCACACAACCATTATTTTGCATAAACATAGTAGTGGCATTTAGACTTGTTCACTTTTAGAGTTTATTTGCTTTCTTTCTACCTAACATTTTCTTTTTGCCTTGATTTTTTAGAGCAGCGGACCTAACATTTTCTTTGATATGGACATTGTAGAGCTATAAAAAGGGTCTCTTTCACCTCTAGTTACCTCACATTAATATGTCAATCCGGGAACGTCTGGTTATTTCAAAGAGTGTCTCAGTCTGAGGCTTAGCACTTGTCAGAGTAATGCTCGTAGTACAACTGTTTAAAACTACAAAAGTAAATTGATGTGAGTCTACAACTTAACTACTTCAAAAGGCTAAATCACACAAAGCAATAATCCATCCTTTTCGTAACTGATGAGAATAGGTCCGAGGTCTGGGAGCCAGGTAGCAGATGCTGACGCTCACTACAACTTGAGATCGTCCTTAATGAATAGAAATGAAACGACAAGTAAAGAAAATAGCAATGAAATAAAACAGCACATCAGTCAAGGGTTCGGTAGCAATAACCCATCCCTTTCATAACTGATGGGAGCAGATCAGAGGTTTGGGAGCCAGGTAGCAGATGCTGATGCTCACTACAGCCTAAGATCGTCCTTAGCAAATAAGAAATGGAAAGTAAATAAAACAACAAATTAGAAATCTTGAAATGGAACAGCAATCGAAATGGAATAGCAATTGAAATGGAACAGCAACCGAAATGGAACATCAATTCAGAAATGGAACAACAATTTAGAAATGGAACAACAACTGAAATGGCATAGCAACTGAAATAGAACAGCAAGTTAGAAATAAGTAGTAACCAAGTTCATCAAGCTGTAACTCTATTTAATCACACCAATCCAAACATCAATCCTTCGCTCGTAAAGATGTACACATACTATGGAACAAAATTACCTATGGATCCAAGATGAAATAATATTAAAACCATATAAACACGATGTGCTTAATCTGACTCTGTTATTTCTCTAAATAGAAGCATATGATTGCATCTCAAGATGAAAACAGTAACATCCAAGGATTCAATAACGATGTGAAATCAGACTCTTCAAGATAAATGTTGTAATGCTAAAGCACAATCGCATAAAACTCTGTAATGAAATGACAATATCCTGTAGAGATTAACCGACACTTAAAGGATTGGTAACATGATGCAGCGTCAATACAAGACTTTTGTTTGCATGAGAATTAAATGGATTGAACATAACAGAGCATGTAATATAAAAGTTCTTAAAACACAACAGATTACCAGATCACGTCGATAAACAAACCACATAGAAACCACGCATAATGGTACAAGAGCAAGTGTCCTCCAAGGCTGGGCCCTTAGCCTCCAGGGGTACACCGCTTACGATTGATCCAGGCTCAAAGATAAAAGAGTAACCAAGTCTATATTAATGCATGAAGTAGAATTACAGTAACTCAAGTCTTTAACAGGACATAAAGATCATAGTCTTGATCTTTTTTAAAAGAAATTACATAAAAAGTCCCCCTTCTAGCTAGCAACGCTATCCCTTATATAAGGATGATGACGGAGATATCTAGATGCAGAAATAGATAAAATAGCGATCCCTCAGGATCACAGAATCATTAATCCTCAGTCACTTCTTTCCTTTTCTGCTCCGAGCTGGTATCTCCGCTTCCTTTCCTGGGTTGGTCCATTTTGATCTGGTTTGCATGAGGTCTCCCGTCAAAGGGGCAGCAATTAGTTCATCTTTGTCTTTTCCTTTGGGATGGCCACTTTCCGTTTTTCCTCCCTCCTACACATAGGAATGACAATTATCAGCGTTTCCTATTAATCTCACGTGTTTCGTTATAAATCCTTATTATTGTCTAAGTTTCTAATGCAAAAGGCTTATAAGTTCTAATGAAAAGATACTGAAATAACCATCGAAACCTACCTTCTTTGATACTCCACACACCGCCTAGCTTACCCTTTCTCATGGCCTCATGAAAACATTGTAGTTGACATGCAAAGCAGTGAGTGAGTAGGCTGGAGATGGAATCTCGTGTGGGGGCCTACAGCTATGATGCGAAATTAAATGATCAAATAAATGGCCTGTCTGGGCCTCAGGCATCTCATACAGGGCTTGGTATCTGGGTGCAGGATGCCAAATGATTGGACTCTGGAACCTATATCCTAACCAGGATGGCCCTGCCCTCAAAACAATTTCGCCATAGAGGGGGAATCGGTTAGCAACAAGTTTAAAATTCTCATACTTAAATGGTTCTTTGAGCTGGATGTTCAGATTAGATATTCGATATTGAAATTTAGATGCTTCAACGGTAGGGTCTTTAATAGAGGAAAAGTATTCAAGTCCCTGCCGAATGATTGCTTCATGCATGGGTCCTAATGCTTCAATCACTCCTGGAGCCTTCATGAGATTTCTATGTCTCCTCCATAACTGTTCTGGGTCCCTAGGCTCAACTCTTACCCATAGAGCTAATCTGTTTTCTTGTCTTTGAAAAGCGTTGTAGGCTTTAAGCCATTTAATTTGATTGACTGCAAATGAGATAAATGCTTGCAATTGAATGTCCCCAACAAAAGGGCTAGGGTTCAATTCAGTCTCTTGTTCTAGTACAAGGTTATGCAAGTAAAATTCACACAATAACCTTTGCACTTTTACCCCATAATGTTTACAGCATGTTAGTGTCAGTCTTTACAGCCTTCCTCCAGTGATCAAACATGCTCTTACAAAGTGATTTTGAAGTGTCAAGGTCAAATTTTGTCATT
>APFE030795056.1:15341-34988 GCA_000404065.3 Pinus taeda
AGCGCTGCCAAAAGGTGCGACCAATCAAGCCAGAGGTGCGACCAGACAAGCAAAATTTGCCAGTTTTTGACTAGTTCGGCCAGCAAATCACTTTTTTCACTTGGGTTGATTATTTGAGCATGTAATTGATGGATTCTTGTGTAAATTTCATGGCATTAGATACTTTTACTCTTCTTTACCTCTTCTAGAAGCTTCTTTGATGTAAATAGTTAATATTTAATGCATGGATAGGCTTCCTAACTTTTAGAGGCAAGTTGTTGTGCTGGCCTATTATCTAGTGACTGATTTAGAATTAGTTGTAACAGCTCCTAGGAAGCTGAGCTTGACCCCTAGAGGTGGGGGAAGAGGTTTGACCTTCTATATTATGCCTTCTCTTTCTCATTTTCATGGTTGGACTCTAGAGGGAGAAGTGCTATTGTATTTTTGACTTGTATTTTCTGCAATTTGAGGAAAAGGAAGGCCAGGGTTTTGCAGACTTCATTGTGGATTCTTGTGGATTATTATGTTGATGGTGTGTTTCCTACTGTTACTGTAAGTGTGTTTATGTGTTCCATTTCTCAATCTCTTGCTGCTATTTAAACAAAAGAAGTGATAAAGTTTGAATTCATGCATGCCATGCTCAGCTTTCAATTTTGTTTAAAATTTATGTTTTCCACTGTCTAGAGAGGATTCGAATTCATTGTTTGCCCTCTTTAGCTTCTCTTCTTTCCTCCTTGATCATCTCTTTCAGCTAAAGGCATCAGCATAAACTCCTACCTTGCCCCAAAGACCCACCTGCAAAAACTGAGCTCAATCCCCGCACCCTGAATTGCACTCCCTCCAATTGCCACCAAAAAACCCAAAAACTTTAAATCAAACCCCCTTATCAGTTTACTAGCCTAAAATCCTTGTTCCTAATTGGTCAACTCATCCTATTGAAAAATCCACCGAGTTTGACCCGAGAGAGCCTTCTCATACCTCGTAGGGCTAGCTACGAGGTGAAATGGTTTGATGTAGCTTTGAGGTTTGTCTATCTCAGCCTAGGTGAAATCTCAAACGTTAACAAGAACCACAAGTGGCTACTAACATAACACATTCCTTACAAGCTTATGGATTGTTGTTCCAGGTCTCTAAGTAATAGTCCACCCTTAATCCAGGGTGATGACACAAGGTAAAACTATGGCTCTACTCTTAACCCAAAATCCACTAACACCCAGATTTCTCACTCAATCAATAGTCCCAATCAATAAATCTCTTTTCCCCCTTGGCTCACACAACCCAAGAGGGAATTCCCCCCTCTCTTTAACTTTAGTACTTTAGGTTAACTCCTTGTTCTAGGAATCCAGTGTAGGCTTTCCAAGAAAATATCTACGTTGGAACACTAGGAATGCTTTTATAGTAGTTTTGCACTAGTTTCCAATGGCATTAAGCTCTTTGTAATCTCCCTTTTTATTAGCTTGATTATACACATGGATTGGTGTAATGGAATGGATGAATGCAACGAAAGGAATCCCCTAAACTCACAAAACCCATTTTTTGTATTCATTACTTCATCTTGACACTTCTCACTCTCTTAGTTACTTCCCAGCTACCTAGCATAAATCCCAAGTTTGATCTCCTTTACATCATTTTATGATTATGTATGTTGGGTTATAATAAAATAATCCTTAATATTAGCTTTGCCCCCCTGATGCCCTCTTATTCCCCTTTCGTGGAGTCATAACCCCTCCCCATACTCTTTTACTCCCTTAACCATGCATCTAGCCATCTATATTTATGCTTGGCTTGTCTTGTGGGTAAATTCCTACTAGAGCGAACTTGACACAGACTTGTGAAGTGTGGCACTTAACATTTCAAACCTGTGGCATTTTGTTGGGATTTTGGCATCACTTGTGAGCACATTATTAGGCATCCTTTGGAGCAGCCTAGTGATGGTGTTTTGAGTCCATTGAAGAATCCCTTGGAGAGGCTTAGAGCTGGTGCAGATTGCTTATTAAAGATATCTTGAAGAAGGCATTATTAGAGATCATGATATAATCATGAGGTGATTTGGAGAATTTGCTTGGGTGCGATGAAGCGCAGTGGTGACACCTTCTAAGAAGACAAAGTTGTCATTGATGATGTGATGTGGATGCTAAGTGATGACAACTATCAAACACATCTAGACGAAGTACGAGAGTGGGTTGGAGCCCGGAGGGTTGGTGCTCGGAGGTTGGAGCCTCGAACAATAAGGTTGATGCCTTGGAGAATAGGGTTGGATCCCTAGAGGATCGAAGTCCTCAAGAATCTAGGTTGGTGCCTGAAGAAGATAAAGGATTGGATGCCTTGGGGTCGGTGCTTTGGAAAGGCCAAGTTGGTGCTTGGCAACAGGTTGGAGCTTGAAATATTGAAGCTTGGTGTCTTCATAAAAGGTTGGAGCCCTACATATATTATATTTGATTTATTAAAGAAATTAATAAAAATATTTATTCTTATTGTTGTTCATTTTGTGTTCTAAATATAAGTGATCTCACTGGTAAAAGTAACAATTGAAAAGGAATATTGATTCACCCCACTCTTAGTATTTCCAACAATTGGTATTATAGCCAGTACCTTCACTCAAAGCCTAACCACTTGAAGGTTGATCATTATAACACAAATGGCAAAGCCAAGGAAGAAAGTCTCTAATCCTCCTAAAGATGTGTCTCCCTCAACCATCGAAATTAAAGTCAATAAATTTGTGAAGGCTCCATTGTTCAATGGAAACTTTGATCTATGGGAGGCAAGAATGAGGAATTTCTTAAAAACTCAAGGCATTGAAGTCTAGAAACCAGTGATTGCTGATAGCATGATGGATGGAGAATCCAGTGAACATAATACAAGAGCAATGAAAGCAATCTTGAATGGACTACCTAATTCTATGAAGGCCAATTTTGAAAAATGTTCGTCAGCAAAAGGCATGATCTCTAGTCGAGAAAATGATGGAAAACAAGAATGAAATGCAGAGCCCATCAAGAAAACTAAAGATAAGAGTGATGACATCAAGGCCAAAGAAGACCTAGAAGATGAAGAGAATGAAAAAGATTTTGAAGAAGATCTCCTCACTAAACTTATGGCTGCCATGGGAGAGACTATCAATTTGAAAAAGGAAAGCGAGGAACTTAAGAAGAAAGCACTAGTTGGTGACGAAGACCAAACAAGGAAGTTGACCTTGTCAAGCTTCAAGTATAAGAAAGAGATGAAGAGCTCGTTAAGCTTAAGGAGCAATTTCATCAAAACAAAAGAAAGCATCATGAAGAAGTCATATCCATGACAAATCAATTGGATAAGGCAAAGAAAAGGGAAGATACCTTGTCAAGTAAGCTTGAACAAAGGCACAAGAGTTTGAACAAACTTGAAGAAGAGATTGGTCAGTATAAGGTAGAGGTCTCCTCTCTCAATTCTCAACTAGAAGAAGAAAGAAAGTTAGCACAAGGAGCTGAGAAGACAATGGAAGCATTGGTAATCATAGGAGGATAGGTTGATGAAGTAGAAAAGGAGAGAAACACCATGATATGCCAACTAAAAGCAAAGGATGAAGAGATCTTCAAACTAAAATCCGACATCAATCTTCTCAAGGTTGAAACATGTAAAACTACAAGGATCAAGGAAGAAATGGAGAGAAGTCTAGCTAAGGAAAATGAAGAAATTTTCAAAATGAAATCAGATATCATCTTCCTTAAAATAGAAGCAAATGAAGCTACTCGTATCAAGGAAGAAACTGAGAAACAACTAGCTAAAAGGAATAATGACTATGAAAAATTGGAAGAAGAAATTGTCTCTCTCAGGAAAAAGGTTGAAGGGATGGACAAAATCTTAAAAATCTCTCAAGCCTTGGATGACATGCTTAGCCATCAAAGATCTCCATTTGATAAATCAGGTCTTAGCTATGAAGGTGTCCTCAAGCAAGAATGATGAAAACCCTAATGCTTCAAACAACAAGGATGTGAGAAAGGCTGGAAGAAATGTTGATGCCCCCAGTTCCAACAAAGGCAAGAAGAGGAGTCAAGACAACTATCAAAGAAATCCTCCTACAAGAACAAATGTAGATGGTGTCAAGGATGCAAGAAACAATGGTTATCATCAAAGGATCCCAAGGCAAAAAGACTTCAAAAGTACATCAAGAAAACCTTCTTCTCCCAGGTACCAAAATATATTTCTTGGTTATTGCTATTCTTGTACAAACTTTGGGCACATGGAAAAAGATTGTAGGGCATATCACAAAGATAACTATAATGGTCCTCGTCAATCTTCGAGAAGCAATTTTGCAAGAAGAAGTCATGATTTTTTATACATGAACAATATAGAGTGCTTCAGGTGTCATAACATTGAACATATGGCACATGATTGTAACTTGACTTGGGCCCCTACACAAGCTAGAACCATACCAGAGAAAAAGGTTACACACTTATAGAGAAGGAAGCAAACACAATCTGGAAGTCTCTTGAACTCACCAGCCAACAACACATGTTGACTTGATGATGTCATCCTCGATATTCTAAGTATTTGATGGGGAGACTTTGCCAAAAGGAAGATTATGCATATAGTTAGGGGTAGCTTATGATGATTAAGCATCCTTGCAGAAGCTATCTATGAATGGGCCCTATGAATCCTTGATGAGCTCAGAAGTACATCAAGAAAACTTTCTTCTCCCAGGTACCAAAATATATTTCTTGGTTATTGCTATTCTTGTACAAACTTTGGGCACATGGAAGAAGATTGTAGGGCATATCACAAAGATAACTATAATGGTCCTTGTCAATCTCCGAGAAGCAATTTTGCAAGAAGAAGTCATGATTTTTTATACATGAACAATATAGAGTGCTTAAAGTGTCATAACATTGGGCATATGGCATGTGATTGTAACTTGACTTGGGCCCCTACACAAGCTAGAACCATACTAGAGAAAAAGGTTACACATGTATAGAGAAGGAAGCAAACACAATCCGGAAGTCTCTTGAACTCACCAGCTAACAACACATGTTGTTGACTTGATGATGTCATCCTCGATATTCTAAGTATTTGATGGGGAGACTTTGCCAAAAGGAAGATCATGCATATAGTTAGGGGGAGCTTATGATGATTAAGCATTCTTGTAGAAGCTATCTGTGAATGGGCCCTATGAAATCCTTAATGAGCCACATGGACAATCATCCTTTGATAGATCGTCTCTCAAGAGAAATTCCATTGAAGAACATGATTCTTTATTCATCGATGAACTATTATTGAAGATCTCTTCCACTTGATCACTAAGCAGGCAATCTTTCATGAGCTAGAGGAGGTTGTATAGATAGGGCGAGTTGTTTCATACCATGAAGGAATGTAAGCACATCTATCATGGGCGACATTGCCAAAAGGAAGAGCAACATGACAGGGGGAGCAACAAACCAATGAAGAAAAGAAGCAGCGTGACAGGGGGAGTACTTGGGCACCCCATTTGCCATTGATGTCAAAGGGGGAGAGAATGTTGAAAGGGCAAGAATATTGCCATGAATGACAAAGGGGGAGATTGTTAGTCAAGGTTGTCATTGATGTCAATATTGCATTATTAGAGATGGCAAATATTCTTATGTACATGAACCTCATGCAAACTCTAGGTGAAAACCCTAAGTGCAAGACATTAACCCTAAAGTGTGAAATTCTAACCCTAAGTGAAAACCCTAAATTCTTATTGTACATATTAAAAACCTAACTTGATGTCCTAATACTACATAATGCCCTTGCCCTTGTTCTAATTCCTAATAATAAAACCCTAGTTGTTTTTGAAGCCAAACCTTAACCCCAAATCTTAAAACCCTAAAAGCTATCGTAAAATCTCGAAACGGTTAACTTTATATTATAACAAATTTATTAACTTAAATTTATATTAAAGTAAATAATTTCATAAAAGTTTTAACTTTTATACCTACACATTAAAAACTTTATGAGATATGACTACGCATTATAAACTTACCCGTAGTTTCAGCTTCTTTAATGTCGGCTCCTCCATATGCCAACCATGACTTTGATATTCATATATATATATATATATATATATATATGAAATTCGAAAAAGGATATCCGAAAAAGCACATATACGCAGAGCAGATTCGATGAGAAGATTCGAACATGAAGAGATTATGCGGTTGTGATCTATTCGAAATAGAAGACAGAAGAACAAAAACGTAGTTCACAACTTGTGAACTCGAAAAAACAAATTTTAGGGCTTATTGAACAACAGATGCACCCATTACTTAGACTGTGGATCAAACTCTTGATTAGGGTGATAGATTACATCTTTTACCTTAGAGTGTTTGGATAGTGGAAAAACTCAAGGAACATTCTTGAATAGTTCAGACTCTTGTCTCAAATCTCTGTCACCTTCAGACCTCTGTCTTTTTTGATCTGTGTAACTTTCGGATTGGACTGTGGTTTCTTACCTTCAGACTGTATAACAATGTTATGGGTTAGGTGATCTGTGTTTTTCTGGAGCTCAGAACAACATAATGATTTTGCAGCCTCGGACCAAGAGATAGCTACATGAATTCAGATTTCTTGAATATGCCTTCCATACCTCAGACAAAATTGTGTGAAATATTTCTTGGATCAGTATTAGAAGAGAACAAACCTCAGACCAATAATCATGGTTCAGATTGCAGTCTAGCCCTTAAAGCTTGGTCTTGTGGAATTTACATCAAGAGCATCTCAGACTTACCTCTGTGAAAAAAATTGATCAAACTTGTGCTTGTCTTGTGGGTAAATTCCTACTCGATCAAACTTGAGACAAACTTGTGAATTGTGGCACTTAACAATTCAAACCTGTGGCACTTTGTTGGGATTTTGGCATCACTTGTGACCACTCTATTAGGCATCCTTTGGAGCAGTCTAGTGACAGTGTTTTGAGTCTTGAGAATAGTATTTTATGATCCATTAAAGAAATACTTTTGAGATATCTTGTGACACCTTTGGAGTAGCGTTACAGTGGAAGAGAAGTCTTGCAGTATTGAGGTCCATTGAAGAATCCCTTGGAGAGGCTTAGAGTTGGCGTAGATTTCTTATCAAAGATATCTTGAAGAAGACATTATTAGAGATCATGATATAATAATGAGGTGATTTGGAGAATTTGCTTGGGTACGATGAAGAGCAGTGGTGACACCTTCTAAGAAGACAAGGTTGTCATTGATGATGCGACGTGGATGCTAAGTGACAACATAGCTAAAGATTGACAGGGCTTAGTGAAGAAGATTTTGGGAGCCGTGAGATACTATCAAACACATCTAGATGAAGTACGAAAGTGGGTTGGAGCCCAAAGGGTTGGTGCCTCAAATAATAAGGTCGGTGCCATGGAAAATAGGGTTAGAGCCCTAGAGGATTGAAGTCCTTAAGAATCCCTGTTGGTGCCTGAAGAAGACAAAGGATTGGAGTCCTTGGGGTCAGTGCCCCAAAACTGACAGGTTTGGTGTCTTGAAGGATAAGGTTGGAGCCCTAGAGGATTAAAGCCCTCAAGAAACTAGGTCTGTGCCTGAAGCAGATATAGGATTGGAGTCCTCAGGGTCGGTGCCTCAAAATTGACAAGGTTAGTGACTTGGAAAGTCCAAGTTGGTGCTTGGATACATGTTGGAGCCTGAGAGATTGAAGATTGGTATCTTCATCTAGGGTTGGAGCCCTAAATATATTATACTTGATTTATTAAAGAAATTAATAAAAGCATTTATTCTTATTGTTGTTTATTTTGTGTTCTAAATATAAGTGATATAACTGGTAAAAGTAACAATTGAAAAGGAATACTGATTCACCCCCCCTCTCAGTGTTTCCAACACTTCCAACTCCCAAATAAATTATTGAGGGCTATAATAACTCCACTGGACCTCTACTAGCCCTGAGTATTTATTTAAAAGCTTCTTGATTTTTTGGTCCAAGATGCACACAGGCTCTACTTGGAAGTTCCTGTAAGACTCGCCTAGATCATATTCAAGTCAATAATGTGGTTAGAGTCATATACAAACTTTTGCAATAATAAAACATGAAATACATTATGCACATGAATGCATATAGGCAATGCAAGTTCAAATGCAATTAACCTAATTCTGCTAAGCATATAGAATGGTCCACAAAATCTGGCTACAAATTCATTGCAACTCCCCAATTTTAGTGAGCTCCTCTTTGGCCTCGCCTTAAAAAATACATGGTACACCATTTGAAATACCCTGGCTACTATATCTACACAACTCTTTTTCCTATTAGGGGCTTCCTTCAAATCATGTTTAATTTGTATTACTTATTCCTTCATTTCCCTCAGCATCTTTGGCCCAAGTACCACTTTGTCCACTAGATGATCCCAATTGACTAGTGTATTACATTTTTTCCATGGAATGCCTCAAACAACCTCATTTTTAAAGATGTTTGATACCCATTCTTGTAGAAAAATTCAATTAAGTGCAAATAATTTTCCCATTTGGATGGTTTGTCCATCACATACATCATGAGCACATCTTCAATAATTTTAATTAACTCTTTTTATTTTCTCATCTATATGTGAATTATAAGTTGTATTGGAGTTCAAATTTGTGCCACAAAAAATATGTGGATAAAGTAAATTTAGAATCTCTATCTGACACAATAGCTTTGGGAACTCCATGCAATCCAACCACTTACCTTTCATATAATTTTATAATATGTGTGTTGTCTTATGATTTATGTTTATTGGAATAAAATGAGCTGATTTAGTTAGCTTGTCCACCACCAACATGATTGAATCATGTTGCTTCATTGTTTTAGGAAATTTGGCGATGACATCAACGTAGCTATCTTCCATTTATCTAAAAACCTGTTATGGCAGCACTATGCCTGGTATGGCAAGATTTTGTAGCAGTCCCAAAGCGTCACTGCAATGCATGTATTGTATGTAACATTTTGATAGCTAATACAATACTTATCTCACAAAAGAAAGAACTATCTTCCATTAATACAATACATACCTCACAAAAAAAAACTATCTGACATTTCCACTCCACAACAAGCAATGGTTGTATAAAATAAGCCATGTGTCCATGCTCAACCTTCACTTTTTGGCACTCCAAACTTCTAGAAATATAACTAGCTAACTCCTTTAATCTTGTTAAAAATTATTGACCTTTTATGGTTGAAAGTGTCTTCTCGTAACTTGAATGTCTAGCATAAGGAACATCATGCTTTTCTTTTAAAATTAATATTTTTAGCTCTTGTAAATTTGGCACATAAAATTTTCCCGTGTACTTGAGAAATCCATCATCCATTGGTTTATACTTTTTATGATTTGTTTATAGCTTTCCTTTTTCTAAATCTTCTTTTAATTGCACATACTATTGGTATGATTTTTCAAACTCAAAAAATATAATTTTTAAATCTACACTATACATGCTTATGGTTGTGGCATGCATCTCATGTATTCTTCTATTGAGTGCATCAACCATATTTTGTTCTTTTCCTCTGACATGCATTATTTTGAAATCATATTCACTTAAAAATTCTAGCTATCTCATTTGTTACACATTCAAGGTTGGTTGTTCAAATAGATATTCCAAACCACTATGGTTTGTCCTTAGCTCAAGCCTCATGTCCCATAAGGTAATGTCTCCACATTCTCATAGCATGTAATATGGCTGCCAACTCCAGGTAATGAGTGACATAATCCTCTTCACGCATATTCAATTTTGCACAAGGACTCTACCAAACCCTTCTTTGCATGCATCAATGCATACACGAACTTATTCATTAGGATCAACAATTTTCAAAATTGGTGTTCTTATCAATACATTCTTTAAATGTTGAAAACTTGCCTCATAGTCTACTGTCCATTCAAATTTGATCCCTTTCTTTTACAAATAAGTGATGGGATGAGAAATTTTTGAGAAACCTTGAATAAATATTTTATAAGCCTACTAGTCCCATTATTGATCTTACTTCAACCACAGTTCTTAGTGCTAACCATTCATCAATGACTTTGATCTTTTCAAGGTCTATTGCCACACCTTCCTCTAAGATGATATAACCAAAATAATGAATCTATCTCTAATAAAATAAGCACTTGCTTGATTTGGCATGTAGTTGATGTTCCGTTAGCACTTGTAGCACCATACTTAAATAGTGTTCATGCTCTTCCTCTGATTTGGAATAAATCAACATGTCATCTAAAAGGACAATGAACAACTTATCCAATTGTTGTCTAAAAATTCCAGTCATTAGGCACATAAAAACAATTGGTTCATCTATTAATCCAAATGAAACCACTACAAATTCAAAGTGCCCATACCTTGTCCTTAAGGTTGTCTTACTTATGTCCTCTTCCTTAGTTCTTACCTAATGGTAGCATGGTATCAAGTTAATATTGGAAAAGACCTTTACTCTTTTTAGTTCATTAAATAAGTCATTTATCCTAGTCAAAGGATAATTTTCTTTTTACTTATCACCTTACTCAACTATTTGAAATTGATGCATAATCTCAATGTTCCATCTTTCTTTTTTACAAAGGCACTATGGATCCCAAGGTGACACATGTGGGTGTATGCCCCCCTTCTTCAACAACTCTTATAATTTTATTTGTAGCTCCTGCAAATCTTGCGTACTCATTCAGTAAGGTGTTCTTATTGGAGCAACTCCAACCATTAGAGTAATAGCAAAATATATGTATCTTTTTGGTGGTAAACCTGGAATCTCTTCAAACTCATCCTTATATTATTGTAATACTAAAAAATATTCTAAATTTGGAATTCCATATTTAGTTAGCCCCTCTACATGAGCCGCAAATATTTGGCACCCTTTTTTGGAGCATCTTTTCAATTGTAAGGATTGTTAAAATTTACCATAGAGACAAAAAAAAAAATTACTAAGAAAAAACTTAAATGAAACAACAACAAAATGCATAAGCACAATGCATAATATTTAGTACTCTAAGAAAACCCCAACTCTAAGGAAAAACCCGGCTAATGGAATTCCATTAGTCCCTTGGCAAAAACCAAGTCAGGTCAACCAAGTGATCCTTCACCATTCACCTCACCAGCCCACCACAATAGAGTTTCTACCGGCCTTTTAAAGTCTCCATTGCATGCAATCCATAGGAACAAAAACATGGGCCCAAAACCACCACTAGTGAGCCAATCAACTTTGAATCTTTCCCCGTTTACCCAAGAATCCCCTCTTAAACCTTGACCTGGGTTTCCTTGACCAAATCCAACCAAACTAGTGAAGTGAGTCAACCCCACTCGCCCTTACCCCCCTCAATGTTTATACTCATAAATGTCCCCTATAACCTAGGTCTAAGACAATAATTTATCAGACCTTACAAAGTCTTACAATAGTATGCCCATTTACATACATTAAATTTTTTGAACTCCATTATAATAATTTATTTCTTTACTATTTTGTAGCTATTCTTTTATATAACTGATCCAGGTCCGGGTGTGAAGAAGGACCCTTCCAAGACCTTTTACTTTCGTGGTGTGTTAAAATTTCTTTTTGAAAGCTCATTAACGAATACATCTGCATGCGTAAAAGAAGAGGAACATAACAATCATCAGCACATGAAAACATAAGCGTTGATAACGGAGTTCGTCCAGGAGGGACTACGTCTCCAGGCTCCGGTGTCAAGATGGTGTAGGGCACTGCATTAAGTGCTGTCAATAATGGTGATGTACACAAGAGACGATGTTGCGATCATACAAGGAAAAATTCCCTCACACAGGAGTGGCTCTAAGAGATATCCCACAGCCAGAATTCTCAATCAAAAGACTTCTATTAGTATGATACAAAAACATACATGATGAGCATCCCGCCAACATGGCACACAAGGGATCTCAATGCAAAATCATGTGTGACGACAACAAGAGTATCCCAGCAACATACAACAAGGGATCTCAAAGCATAACATGATGAGTTATGACAACAAATACATCACATAAAAGATTCTGCATCAAATCAAGCAAGTAATCATGACAATATGTAAGAAACAAGATCCTGCATCAACATCAATCAAGGAGCTATGCAACATAATACAGAAAGAAGAAGTACATGAACACGTCATATACCTCACAACCAAGTGCCATCTGAAGAAGTGGATGTCACATTGCTGAAGCTGCTCGGACCATCGATCGTATGAAGATGGTTGCTCGCACATGAATGTGGACATCTGCACTAGCACTTAGAAAAGTGACTAGAAGAAGAAATGAGAGAATAAGAAATCTGAAGACAAAATCAGATTTGTGGCGTCGAGTAGTGCTAAATCGACCGTCCAAAATCTGAATTCTGAGAAGTTGAGAATTTTGGGCTCAAGGAATCTCTTAGATTCCCCTGGGATTCCTCAAAGATTCTGCTCCATGGATGGACTACAAATCTGCAACTTAGATGGCGAATTTGATCTTGCCATTGCGATCCCTGTGGAAAACCATGAAAAACAAGTATAAACTTGACTATATTCTGAAATGTCAAAATTTTACCTCCTTGGGAAAATTTCATGGCTCATGGTTCCGCTCCTTGTTTTCGCTGAAATCATGGTTCCACATGCATTCTGGAAATGAACGAAAAATGCAGAACTCTGATGAAGAAACGAATAACACCATTGTGTTCGTGGCGACGAGAGGTGTAAAATCCATATAAAATTTGTCAATTTCTGACAAAGTGAAAGTTTTGCCCTCTTGCAAAATTCATGGTTCTTGCATTAAAATATTAATTAACTACCTCGAAAAGCATGCCCGTATTCTACCTCCTCGAACTCTGTGCAGAGGTAAAAACTTTGTGTTTATAAAGAAGGACTTCGTCGGATTTACCAAGGTGATTGGTTAGGAGTATTGGTAAAAATCGCTGGTTAATAGGGAGGAGGTCGGGCAGTGAAACCTCGCCCCTCTTGAAATAACATATCATAGTTTCTTTTAAAAGCTGAAATGATACATTAATGGGGGTCGGGTCCGCATTGGGTGGCCCACCCCTTAAACCCTGTCGTTGCGACATTATCGGCGCATTAAAATCGGCGATCGGCCTTGGAAATCAGTGCTTAACATGGGCGCTAGCGACATTATCAACGGATTTACGTGGTTCCTAATCGACGATCGGCATGGTGGTTGGCGTAATAATCGGTGCGATATATGGTGGCTTCACTGATATTCATATCGGTGATATATGATCGGCAATCAACGTAGTGTCGACACATTGTAATCAACGACATTTATATCGGGTTGGGGTGATAGGGTGTGGGCCGGGTCCACTGCTAGTGGCCCGCCCGCCCCGATATATATATATATATATATTATATATATATATATATATATATATATAATATATATATATATATATATATATATATATATTATATATATATATATATTATGCGAAGGTTGTGGAGAAGGGTTCGGTGGGGGTTTATGGCCATCGATCCCAAAACCATATTTGACTTTTTTTTTGGTTGCGATTGAGATTTGGGCCGGCGGGAGGTTGTGGCTCGTCGGTCTTATAATAATTATTGTTTACATATAATTATATTAATAACTATATTTTAAAACAAATTTTTTTATATGGTTATTTACTAACCATTTTCCATAAAAATGGTTTTTCTCTCTTATGCAGGTTTAGGAGACCAATGAAAAAAAAACGCCAAGTGTCAATGCTTGATGGGCTGCCATGTGGGTCCCACTTGCTTACTGGGATGTCACGTGGCACACTGTGGGCCCCTCTTTTCCCCTGTCATATCAAACTTTGAAGAGCTCTATCTTTCGCATACGAGCTCAGTTTGACGAGCCGTTCGCACCTCCGCAATCACAATGATGAGATACTTAACATGAACTCATTTTGAGCATAATACAAACACTTTGATTTTTGAGCCATCTTTGTCCTGTGTGTCTCTCTAGAGTCACATGGATCAATCCTCCCTACTGAGGAGATTTTGGTCCTCCAAAAGCATGAAAAATAATCTGCAACTTTCTCTGTACCCTGTCTGCATCACAAGCGTCCTGAAAAGGCCTCGCTTCCATCTCCTTCACCTTTGTTCTTCAGAGCCTTAAGTGACAAGCCAACACGTGCTACCTTTGCAACATGTAGTACATTGTTTTGCAAATTACATGCTTTGAGTGACATGACCAACTAAAGGCCCAAATGTCCCACACTTGCCATGAGTTTATAACACATACTCGGTGGTCAAGTTTACATCAAGATGGACATAATACTCCAGCTATGACAACAAGGCCAACATATCATTGTTGGTTCAAAAAGTGATGGAAAACACCTCATCACTGCAACACATGATTTGCATACATAAGGCCAAACATTATTGTTTTGACAAGTGATGGAAACATAACATCACTTTTAGATTTTTAACATACAACTCAAAAAACGACTCAAAACATGACTAGACATCATTGTTGCTGACCAAGTGATGGCAACACATCATCACTTTTACACTTTAAAATGCAACAAATGATTTACAAACGAATGACCATGAAACGACAACATGTAAAAAAAAAAACCATTTTTCACTTATCAATGTGAATGGGTCACCTCCTTGAGGTGGTTTTGCTTGTCGAACAACTGCTCTTCCTGGTTCATGCACCGACGCTTTGTCTTTAAGGCACTGCTATGGATGGAACTTCCAGCAAGTGGCTCTTTAATGGCCATTTCTGTCGCAATGACTGCAGTAGGTTTTCTTCCTCCATATCTGCTTAACCTATTTCTTTTCATGTTGTTGAGAGGGTCTTTCACGCCTCATGAGTGCTGCCATTGTTTTCCAACACTTAGAAAAGGTATGGTTAGGTAAACCAAAAAAGGTACATGTTTTTCGATGCCTTGATCTTCATTCATGATTAACAATATGATCATAATCAAAATGAACATTCGAAGATCGAAAATGGTTATACCTTCCCTTGCTGTCTCTGATGTCAGTATGGCGATGAGAGCTTGCCTCAGCTCTCTCCCTACAATGGGCACTGCCATGGGATGATGGGGATGTTTTCCCATCATTCTCTTTCCTCGACAATGTCTCGGATGAATCTAACACCTTTGAGCACTCTCCTTTAGTGTACCTCAAGCCTGCAAATGGATGTTCATGCACAACCTCCAAAGGTTGAGTTATGCCTTGGTTATTAACACCAAGTTCTTCTTTCTCATCATGCCTCATCCTTGTAAGGAGCCTCATGTTTGTCCCTGTAATTGGGATCTCCAAATCTCCAACAAACATCATACTACGAGAAGATGAAATCGAAAGGGAATCAACATCTTTTACCTTCTCTTTCGATTTGGAAATAACTGATGAGGGTTTCTCATCATCCGGTTGGTGGTTCACTCGCTGTCTCATCACATTTCCCAACTTCTTTCCTGACATACCCAAGTCCTGCCTAATGGGGTAATTCCTCTACTTTGATGGGGTTGACAATACCTTGACCATTAATGCCCAAGCCTTTTCCTTCATACCCCATTCTCTTTAGTAGTTTGGAGCCAATTCCTGTGGTATGATTTTCAAACACAGCAAAATCATCATCAAGAAACATACATGAAGATGGAGAACTACTTTTTACCTCGCATGGGTCATGCTGCAACTTTTCCAAGGCCTCGTCCTTTGCTTGCAGCTATTGTAGCAAAAAAAATTTCTCCTCTCTCTCTTCATGTAAGCCCATCTTCAATTCATCATTCTCTGTTTGAAGATTATGTTTGTTTTGCTTCAGTTCTTCCATGGCCTCTTATGTGGCTTGCAACTGAAGCTACAACCGCTCCTTTTCCTTTGTCTCTTTCTGGAGAGTTTCATACATGATTTCCACTCTTTTGGAAATGTCGAGCATGGTCTCGTACATTTTCATCCTTTGTCATTGTTCACACTGCAATTCACATCAACGCAAAGACCACTCTGATATTACTTGATCTAGGTCCGGGTGTGAAGAAGGATCCATCCAAGACCTTTTACATTCGTGATGAGTTAAAATTGCTTTTTAAAAGAACATTAACAAATACATATGCATGCGGAAAATAAGAGGAACATAACAATCATTAGCACATGAAAACATAAGCATTGATAACGGAGTTCGTCTAGGAGGGACTACGTCTCCGAGCCCTGGTGTCAAGACGGTGTAGGCCGCTGCATTAAGTCCTGTCAATAATGGTGATGTACACAAGAGATGATGTCGCGATCATACAAGGAAAATTGCCCTCACGCAGGAGTGGCTCTAAGAGATATTCCACAACCGGAATTCTCAATCAAAACACGCCTATCAGTATGATACAAAAACATACATGATGAGCATCCCGCCAACATGGCACACAAGGGATCTCAATGAAAAATCATGTATGACGACAACAAGAGTATCCCAGTAACATACAACAAGGGATCTCAAAGCATAACATGATGAGTTATGACAACAAGTACATCACATAAAAGATTCTGCATCAAATCAAGCAAGGAATCAAGACAAATGTAAGAAAAAAGATCTTGCATCAACATCAATCAAGGAGTTGTGCAACATACTGCAGAAAGAAGAAGTACATGAACACATCATATACCTCACGACCAAGGGCTATTTGAAGAAGTGGATGTCACACTGCTAAAGTGGCTCGGACCATCGATCTGAAGGCATCGATTGTATGAAGATGGTTGCTCGCACATGAATGTGGACATCTGCATTGGCACTTAGAAAAGTGACTAGAAGAGGAAATGAGAGAATAAGAAATCTGAAGACATCATCAGATTTGTGGCATTGAGTAGTGCTGAATCGACTGTCCAAAATTCGAATTCTGAGAAGTTGAGAATTTTGGGCTCAAGGAATCTCTTAGATTCCCCCAGGATTCCTCAAAGATTATGCTCCATAGATGGACTGCAAATCTGCAACTCAGATGGCGAATTTGATCTTTGCCATTGTGATCCCAACGGAAAACCATGAAAAACAAGTATAAACTTGACTATATTCTGAAATGTCAAAATTTTACCTCCTTGGGAAAATTTCATGGCTCATGGTTTCACTCCCTATTTTTGCTAAAATCATGGTTCCAATTGCATTCTGGAAATGATCGAAAGGTGCGGAACTCTGATGAAGAAACAAACAACACCATTGTGTTTGTGGCGACGATAGGTGTAAAATCCATATAAAATTTCCAAAATTTGTCAATTTCTTACAAAGTGAAAATTTTGCCCTCTTGCAAAATTCATGGTTCCTGCATTAAAATATTAATTAACTAGCTCGAAAAGCGTGCCCGTATTCTGCCTCCTCGAACTCTGTGTAGAGGTAAAAACTTTGCGTTTATGAAGAAGGACTTGGTAGATTTACCAAGGTAATTGGTTAGGAGGATTGGTAAAAATCGCTGGTTAATAGGGAGGAGGTGGGGCGGTCAAACCCCGCCCCTCCTGAAATAATATATCATAGTTTCTTTTAAAACCCGAAATGATACATTAATGGGGGTCGGGTCTGCATTGGGCGGCCGGCCCCTTAAACCCCGTTGTTACTACATTATCGACACATTAAAATCAGCGATCGGCCTTGGAAATCGGCACTTAACATGGGTGTTGGCGACATTATCGACGTGATTTATGTGGTTTCGCCGATATCTACATCGGTGACTTTCCTAATCGACGATTGGCATGGTGGTTGGTGTAATAATCGATGCGATATATGGTGGCTTCGCTGATTTTCGTATCAGCAATCGGTGGGGTGTCGGCACATTGCAATCGGTGATATATATATCAGGTTGGGGTGATAGGGTGTGGGTCGGGTCCACCGCTGGTGGCCCGCCCGCCCCGATAAATATATGTGTGTGTGTGTGAAGGTTGTGGAGAAGGGTTCAATAGGGTTATGGCCATTGATCCCGAAACCATATTTGACTTGTTTTTTTGTTGCAATTGCGATTTGGGCCGGTGGGAGGTTGTGCCCCGTTGGCCTTATAATAATTATTGTTTTCGTATAGTTATATTAATAACTATATTTTAAAACAAATTTTGTTATATGGTTATTTACTAACCATTTTCCATAAAAATGATTTTTGTCTCTTATGTGGGTTTAGGAGACCAATGAAAAAAATGCCAAGTGTCAATGTTTAATGCGCTGCCGTGTGGGTCCCACCTGCTTACTGGGATGCCATGTAGCACACTGTGGGCCCCTCTTTCCCCCCGTCATATCAAACTTTGAAGAGCTCTATCTTTCGCATACGAGCTCGATTTGATGAGCCGTTCGCACCTCTGTGATCACGATGACGAGATACTTAACATGAACCTATTTCAAGCATAATCCAAACACTTTTATTTTTGAGACATCTTTGTCCTGTGTGTCTGTCTGGAGCCCCTTGGATCAATAACCATCTTTTTTTTTCACACATATGGTTCTCCTTTATCTTGTTGCTCTCCTCTCCAAATCCAGCCTCCATGACTATGCTCACTCCAATGCCTAGAAATTAATCCTTAGAGACTCCTTTGAATAGAGATCTGGTGGCTCCCATTCTACAATGATCACATGACAAACATTATGATTACTTGGAAACTCTTCTCTATAATATTGTGCTACCTTGCACAACAATCTAATCACCTTATTCCATAGAAATCAAGTGGAACCCTAGCACTCAATTCCCTTTGAAGTGGTCGTGGCATCCTTCTTGAAACGGTGTCCATCCACCACTTCCACAGTCATGCACACATCATCCTGCACTTTTCTTACCATTTTCTCGAAATAATCTCTCATTGAACTTGTGCCCAATATTTGTGCTTCGTTGTCTCTCAAAAACATCCTAGGATTCTTTGCCATGGTTGACTCTCTATTTATCGCGCCCACTAATCTCACATAAATCCTTCATTATTGATTAAATTATTTTCATGTTAACCCTGACATCAACTTGCTCAACTGGAAAAATTGAATCAACAACAACTTCCATATTAGTCTTGACATCCATATTGCACTATCAACTTGTTGAACTCAATGCTTCTTGACAGCTCTATAACCAAACAATAGATCCAACCACACAAGGTTTGTGGATACTTCTACACGAGTCATGGGCTAGCTTTCTACACACGACCTTATGTGCCTAAGAGGGTCATCACCATGCCATTCTTAGTTTCAGATCATCTACATAAATGCAGCAGATTATCCTTAATGCTCCCAATAGGGTGATGTGAGACTTTCTGTTGATGAAACCCTTTCACCTCATTATGAGATCCAACTCTTGCTCACCTCTTTAGGCTAGAGAATAGTCTCTTCCACTCCCTGTTAACACCAACGATCATAAACACGTGAATATACACTCATGAGTTGATCCAAATTGGAGCATAGAACACTCTCTAAGTTTTCATGAACTCTTTCAATTATGCCAAAAAGATTCAAGTCTTAAAAGGATCGAGCTATCAGAAGGAATCCTCGTGACAGTTGCAGATTGTGACTAGCACAGAGCAATGAGGACCCTTGGTCAAGCGTGCAGACAAAGGACCCATGGTAACGTGCGCTGGGGGAAAATTGGCAAAACCGGGAGCCGGATCAGAGAACGGGAGGAGATTCTGATACACGATTATTGCTAAGTGCTAATTGCATATCGCAAGGCATCCCCCTCAATGAAGGAAAGCCCTAAAGCGCCCAGACACGAAAAGGTTATAAAACGCAGAAAAGTACCAGTTTCGGTTTCGGCGGAGCAGGATTCCACAAAAACTAGGCAAGATATCAGAAGGGCCTCAAGGCGGTGAGCGGTTTAGAC
>APFE030795056.1:38899-60569 GCA_000404065.3 Pinus taeda
TCTCAAAGCATAACATGATGAGTTATGACAACAAGTACATCACATAAAAGATTCTGCATCAAATCAAGCAAGGAATCAAGACAAATGTAAGAAAAAAGATCTTGCATCAACATCAATCAAGGAGTTGTGCAACATACTGCAGAAAGAAGAAGTACATGAACACATCATATACCTCACGACCAAGGGCTATTTGAAGAAGTGGATGTCACACTGCTAAAGTGGCTCGGACCATCGATCTGAAGGCATCGATCGTATGAAGATGGTTGCTCGCACATGAATGTGGACATCTGCACTGGCACTTAGAAAAGTGACTAGAAGAGGAAATGAGAGAATAAGAAATCTGAAGACATCATCAGATTTGTGGCATTGAGTAGTGCTGAATCGACTGTCCAAAATTCGAATTCTGAGAAGTTGAGAATTTTGGGCTCAAGGAATCTCTTAGATTCCCCCAGGATTCCTCAAAGATTATGCTCCATAGATGGACTGCAAATCTGCAACTCAGATGGCGAATTTGATCTTTGCCATTGTGATCCCAACGGAAAACCATGAAAAACAAGTATAAACTTGACTATATTCTGAAATGTCAAAATTTTACCTCCTTGGGAAAATTTCATGGCTCATGGTTTCACTCCCTATTTTTGCTAAAATCATGGTTCCAATTGCATTCTGGAAATGATCGAAAGGTGCGGAACTCTGATGAAGAAACAAACAACACCATTGTGTTTGTGGCGACGATAGGTGTAAAATCCATATAAAATTTCCAAAATTTGTCAATTTCTTACAAAGTGAAAATTTTGCCCTCTTGCAAAATTCATGGTTCCTGCATTAAAATATTAATTAACTAGCTCGAAAAGCGTGCCCGTATTCTGCCTCCTCGAACTCTGTGTAGAGGTAAAAACTTTGCGTTTATGAAGAAGGACTTGGTAGATTTACCAAGGTAATTGGTTAGGAGGATTGGTAAAAATCGCTGGTTAATAGGGAGGAGGTGGGGCGGTCAAACCCCGCCCCTCCTGAAATAATATATCATAGTTTCTTTTAAAACCCGAAATGATACATTAATGGGGGTCGGGTCTGCATTCGGCGGCCGGCCCCTTAAACCCCGTTGTTACTACATTATCGACGCATTAAAATCAGCGATCGGCCTTGGAAATCGGCACTTAACATGGGTGTTGGCGACATTATCGACGTGATTTATGTGGTTTCGCCGATATCTACATCGGTGACTTTCCTAATCGACGATTGGCATGGTGGTTGGTGTAATAATCGATGCGATATATGGTGGCTTCGCTGATTTTCGTATCAGCAATCGGTGGGGTGTCGGCACATTGCAATCGGTGATATATATATCAGGTTGGGGTGATAGGGTGTGGGTCGGGTCCACCGCTGGTGGCCCGCCCGCCCCGATAAATATATGTGTGTGTGTGTGAAGGTTGTGGAGAAGGGTTCAACAGGGTTATGGCCATTGATCCCGAAACCATATTTGACTTGTTTTTTTGTTGCAATTGCGATTTGGGCCGGTGGGAGGTTGTGCCCCGTTGGCCTTATAATAATTATTGTTTTCGTATAGTTATATTAATAACTATATTTTAAAACAAATTTTGTTATATGGTTATTTACTAACCATTTTCCATAAAAATGATTTTTGTCTCTTATGTGGGTTTAGGAGACCAATGAAAAAAATGCCAAGTGTCAATGTTTAATGCGCTGCCGTGTGGGTCCCACCTGCTTACTGGGATGCCATGTAGCACACTGTGGGCCCCTCTTTCCCCCCGTCATATCAAACTTTGAAGAGCTCTATCTTTCGCATACGAGCTCGATTTGATGAGCCGTTCGCACCTCTGTGATCACGATGACGAGATACTTAACATGAACCTATTTCAAGCATAATCCAAACACTTTTATTTTTGAGACATCTTTGTCCTGTGTGTCTGTCTGGAGCCCCTTGGATCAATAACCATCTTTTTTTTTCACACATATGGTTCTCCTTTATCTTGTTGCTCTCCTCTCCAAATCCAGCCTCCATGACTATGCTCACTCCAATGCCTAGAAATTAATCCTTAGAGACTCCTTTGAATAGAGATCTGGTGGCTCCCATTCTACAATGATCACATGACAAACATTATGATTACTTGGAAACTCTTCTCTATAATATTGTGCTACCTTGCACAACAATCTAATCACCTTATTCCATAGAAATCAAGTGGAACCCTAGCACTCAATTCCCTTTGAAGTGGTCGTGGCATCCTTCTTGAAACGGTGTCCATCCACCACTTCCACAGTCATGCACACATCATCCTGCACTTTTCTTACCATTTTCTCGAAATAATCTCTCATTGAACTTGTGCCCAATATTTGTGCTTCGTTGTCTCTCAAAAACATCCTAGGATTCTTTGCCATGGTTGACTCTCTATTTATCGCGCCCACTAATCTCACATAAATCCTTCATTATTGATTAAATTATTTTCATGTTAACCCTGACATCAACTTGCTCAACTGGAAAAATTGAATCAACAACAACTTCCATATTAGTCTTGACATCCATATTGCACTATCAACTTGTTGAACTCAATGCTTCTTGACAGCTCTATAACCAAACAATAGATCCAACCACACAAGGTTTGTGGATACTTCTACACGAGTCATGGGCTAGCTTTCTACACACGACCTTATGTGCCTAAGAGGGTCATCACCATGCCATTCTTAGTTTCAGATCATCTACATAAATGCAGCAGATTATCCTTAATGCTCCCAATAGGGTGATGTGAGACTTTCTGTTGATGAAACCCTTTCACCTCATTATGAGATCCAACTCTTGCTCACCTCTTTAGGCTAGAGAATAGTCTCTTCCACTCCCTGTTAACACCAACGATCATAAACACGTGAATATACACTCATGAGTTGATCCAAATTGGAGCATAGAACACTCTCTAAGTTTTCATGAACTCTTTCAATTATGCCAAAAAGATTCAAGTCTTAAAAGGATCGAGCTATCAGAAGGAATCCTCGTGACAGTTGCAGATTGTGACTAGCACAGAGCAATGAGGACCCTTGGTCAAGCGTGCAGACAAAGGACCCATGGTAACGTGCGCTGGGGGAAAATTGGCAAAACCGGGAGCCGGATCAGAGAACGGGAGGAGATTCTGATACACGATTATTGCTAAGTGCTAATTGCATATCGCAAGGCATCCCCCTCAATGAAGGAAAGCCCTAAAGCGCCCAGACACGAAAAGGTTATAAAACGCAGAAAAGTACCAGTTTCGGTTTCGGCGGAGCAGGATTCCACAAAAACTAGGCAAGATATCAGAAGGGCCTCAAGGCGGTGAGCGGTTTAGACCGAGTCCCACCCGATGCCACACAACGAGTGACACGTGTCCAGCGGAGGAGAGAGAAAACCACGCATATTGGATGGGACGGGTAACCGTCAAGCTAATTATTCGCCCGATATGCATGATGACCATAGGATCTGGGGGGTCCAGATCAATGATAGAGGCGCGTCCCGATGAATGAATGGATTTGACAGATGATAAAGCAAGATTATATGGGATTTGAAGTCCGGTATGGATGATTCGTTGGCAGGGATTTGTATTTCGCGGGAAATCTTGGAGCAAGCGGAAATAACGATTATTCAAACATTTCCAAGGGAACTGACATTTAGTTCATTATGAAATAGGTGGCCACCACCCTGTGAAGCATTACACAATGATGATGACGCAGAACAGAGGAATTCAAACGGATAAAGAGGCAGGAGAACCAGAGTGCTGGGAAGCGGAAACGAACGGTCATAAAGCAGATTGGCTTTCAAGCCACGAACTGACAGAAACAAAGCAAGCAGTGAGTTAGTCAAGGCAGAAAGCCAAGAGCAGAGAATAGAGAGAAGAAGCGGAGCTGACCTGAAGGCAACATCGAGCTAGACAGAGCCAGAGAGAGTCAGAGAGAGTGTGTGTACTCGAGAGAGGGCTTGAGAGGTTCAAGCAAACTCCTTTGTACTTACCTATCATGTATGAGTCTTAGATTGGGCTCATACCACTGTGACCAATAGAGGTTGAGTTTCAGTAAGGAGAGTTTGTGTACTCTAGAGACTTGGGGGATCCAAGCCTAGTCCTATTGATTTATATCTGTTGAGTGAGACTCAAATTGAGCTCACTGTTGTAAAAACTCTTCTTTGAAAACATAATAGAGAGGCCACCACTGAAGGTTGGACCAGGAGATGTAGCCCAGGAGAATTGGGTGAACTCCTTATTAAACTTGTTGTGTTTACATGTTTTACTGTTGTGTTTTCTCTAACTGCTCCGGTGTCTGTGTATTTCGCAATTTTATCGATCCGTTGCATAAAGTAACATAGGCACATCCATGCACATGAGTCTGTAATACCTTTAATTCTTTGTCGTGGATAAATTCTAGATCAAGTGGTATCAGAGCTCTAGGTTACTAAGGTTAGACAAGCTTGTGCTACATTTTGTTGTTGAATGTTAACTAAAATTAGGAGAAGGAGAGTTGGTTTAAACTAACCGTGAAATTGGAAGAGTCTATCCTAAGGGGATAATGTCAGAAGGAATTCCCTTGGAATCAGACCCTCAGTTCATGGATAGTTTCATGACCATGAGAGCCATTGTAGAGTAAATGTATAGAGAATTTGAGAAAGGTAGAGAGGAAGATGCATCAAACTCCAAACGAGATAAAGGAGCAGAAGAATCTCTCCTCCATGACCACTCTAAAGGCAAAGGGAAAGAAGAAAAACTTCCCACACCTCCTAGTAGCCCTGAAAACAAAAAGAAGACATCTTTGATTAAATTAGATGTTAAATTTGATTTACCAATATATGATGGAGAGTTGCATGCAGAGAAGCTAGATAATTGGATTAGACAGATTGATGTTTATTGTAGAGTGCAGAGCATTGATTCAGATAGTAGTAAGATTCAGCTCGCCAGCCTATGCCTTGGAGGCACTGCCTTGGTATAGTGGGAAGGCAGGACACAAGCTGACATGAAGAAGCATGGTAAGATTCTTTCTGTCTGGAGTGAATTTGTTTATGCAATTAAAAAGCAGTTCTATCCACTAGCTTATATGCAACAAGCCATGATGAGTTGGCAAACTCTACGACAATTAAAAGGGCAAAGTATACAAAGTTACACTCAAGAATTTAGGAAAAGAGCTTTGATTCTAGGAATTTATTTAGACTCACCTGAAAATCTGCTAAAGTATATAGGTGGTCTACACAACTACTTAAGACACACAATTCTCAGGTTTAATCCCACTAGCATAGATGTGGTATCTGTTCAAGTTACACATCTAGAAGCTAGACGCAAGAATTTGAACCCAGAAGTTGGGGCATCATCAAAAACCACTGCAAGCAATAATAAGGAGAAAAGAAAATAGAAATGGAGAGAGAGGAAGACAAATATTGTACAAAAGACTAAATCTTCATGCACTCATTGTAAAAAGGATGGGCATGATGATGAGCACTGCTGGATTCTGCATTCGGAGTTGAAACCCAAGAAGTACGAGGGCAAGAAGAAGAAGACTGTTGTAGCTATTCAAAAGTATTTGGGGTCAAATTCAGGAGATGAAACAACAATTGCAGCCACAGGTATAAAAGGTAAAAATTCTTAAGCATCTACTAGTAATTCTGCACAATCTACTGATAATGAAGAAAATGAGAGGAAAAGGCATGAGCTTTTTCATTTTAGAGTTGTTTCCAAGCATTAAAAGATTGATACTTTGTTTGATAGTGGCTCACAAGTAAATTTAATTTCTGAAGCAATTGTAAAGAAGTTGGTATTACTAACCACACCTCACAAAAAACCATATCCATTAGGTTGGTTATGTGATAAAGCACAACTACAAGTGACTAGACAATGTAAACTTAGGTTTTCTTTTGGATCAACATTTGTAGATGAGGTTGAGTTAGATATTGTTCCCTTGGATATATGTGGAATTGTTTTAGGAAGTCCTTACTTGTATGATAGAAAAGCTATTTTCTATAGAGCTGAAAACAAGTATCAACTCGTTAAAGATGGAATCGAATATATTGTAAGAGCTCACAAATTCAAGAATAATTATATGCTCATAAACTCAGGGCAGATGAAAAGAATTGTAAATTCGTGCAAACAATTTTTACTGATGGTTGTAAAGGAAAAGAAACCTGATAAAACCAATGTATTTGAGGGCTCTAATGCTAAACAACAAGCTCATTTAGAAGAAGTTGTTTCAGAATATGATATACTATTTCAAGAACCTAAAGGTTTTCCACCCAAAAAGGAAATGGTACATGATATTAATTTGCAGCAATATGCTCCATTGCCTAACACCAGAATGTACAGGTTGTCCGCTTTAGAGAATGCAGAAATCAAGAAGCAGGTACAAGAGCTGCTCGAGAAAGGGTTCATAAGACCTAGCACATTGCCTTGTGGGTCTCCAATTGTCTTGGTGAGAAAGAAAGATGGCTCATGGAGAATGTGCATTGATTACCGAGCACTGAATAAAATAACGATAAAAAATCTTTATCCCCTTACTCGCATAGATGATCTATTAGATCAGTTGAAAGAAGTTGTTTATTTTTCCAAGTTGGAATTGCATAGTGTCTACCATCAAGTCAGAGTTGCAGAGCAAGATGCGTGGAAGATTGCTTTCAAAACAAAGCAGGGATTATATGAGTGGTTGGTTATGTCTTTTGGCTTAACGAATGCTCCTACTACTTTCATGAGAATAATGAATGATGTACTCAGACCTTTTATTGATGATTTTGTCATTGTATATTTGGATGACATTCTTATATTTAGTAAAACATGGGAAGAACATTTAAAGCATGTCAAGCAGACTCTAGATGTTTTGAAAAAATAGAACCTTTATGTTAATCTTTCAAAATGTGAATTTGGCAAAACATCTTTGAATTATTTGGGTCATATTGTAGGGGGTGGTGAATTGAAGATAGATCCCTCTAAATTTGCAGTCATTGTAAACTGGCTTAAACCCAAATCTGCTACAGAAGTTAGAAGCTTCTTAGGAGTAGCACAGTATTGGAGAAAGTTTATTTCTAACTTTTCCTTGATTGTAGCTCCCTTACATACTTTAACAGGATTGAACAAGGTGTTTCAGTTGGGAGGAAAATAGCAAAAAGCCTTCGACACCTTAAAAGAAAAGATTAGTACAACACCAGTACTAGCACTGCCTGATCTTCAAAGACCATTTGAGATTGAAACAGATGCCAGTGACTATGCCGTGGGAGTAGTGTTGATGTGCACAGTAAACCCATATGTTATCATTCTGAGACATTTAATTTTGCAGTAGTTAATTATCCCACATATGATAAAGAATTGTATGCATTAGTATAGAGTGTGAAAAAGTGGAAACATTATTTAATGGGAAAAGAGACAGTTATACACATTGATCATCAACCACTTCAATATTTGCACTCACAAACTAAGTTGCAACAATCAAGACACTATAGGTGGATGGGTTTTCTACAATAGTTTCATCTTGTCATCAGATATAAAAAGGGCATACACAATAGAGTTGCAAATATGTTGTCCAGACCAATCATAAATGCATCCACTACACTTAAGCATAATTCAGTATTGCATGAAAGCTACATTGAACAATATGCTCAAGATATAGATTTTAAGGATGTATATGCAACTTTAAGTCATGGCAAACAAGTAGAAGAATTGGATTATCATGTTAAGGACCAACTCTTGTATCATTTCGGAAAGTTATGCATTCCTCAAACAGAAAGAGTAAAGATAATTCGGGAAGCACACACTTCTCTAATATTAGGTCACTTTGGTGTAAGTAAAACAGTTGCACAACTGCAAATATTTTTTTATTGGCCAAAAATGAATGAGACGGTTTCTAGATATGTAAGAAGGTGTACCATATGTGCTAAAAGCAAGCCCAACAACAAAAAACTAGGCTTGTACACTCCACTACCAGTTCCTTCTCATCTTTGGGAAAGTGTTTCTATGGACTTCGTTGGGGGACTGCCTAAATCTAGAAAAGGTCATGACTATTTATATGTTGTTGTGGATAGGTTCAGCAAATTTGTATTTTAATACCTTGTAACAAACATATTACAGTTGAACAAACTGCAAAGTTTTTCTTTCAGCGTGTATGGGTTCATTTTGGATTACCCACTTCCATTATATCTGAGCGAGATATCCGATTTGTTGGGAAATTTTGGTCAAGTCTGTGGGAATTGATAGACACCAGACTGAAGAAGAGCACAACTTTTCATCCGAAAACAGATGGCCAAACAGAAGTGGTCAACATGACAGTGATCCAGTTTCTCAGAGGATATTGCAGCAAGCATCCCAAGCTTTGGGATGAACATTTATGTTATGTGCAACGTGCTTACAACCGAGATAAACATTCTTCTACACAGAGATCTCCTTTTGAGACCTGTTTTGGTTTCACACCAAGTTCTCCCTTGGATTTTGTCTTTGGTAAAGACATAACAGTTGATGGACACAAAGATGTGGACAAGGCAACCAAGTTCATCGAACAAATCCAAGAGATTCACCAGGCAGTATAGGAACAACTAGAAAAGAGCCAAGCCAAGTACAAGGCAAAGCATGATAAGCATCGGATCGAGCATACTTTCCAAGTTGGTGATCAAGTCTGGCTGTATATCAGCAAAGACAAAATGTAAGGTGAAGGTAAGAAGCTGAAGCCAATAAGGTATGGATCTTTCAAGATACTTGAGAAAATTGGTGAGAATGCTTTTCGCCTTGATTTACCAACGTACATGCACATCTACTCAGTTGTTAATGCAAACAACTTGAGACTATTTGAACCTTCATTGATTGAAGATCCCGAAGAGCAGAGTCAGTTGCCTTCTATTGATGATCTGTTATCCAAATATCTCAATGAGTTGCAGGAAGATACAGTTCTGGACAGGGAGGTGAGAACTACGCGCAGGGGGAATGTTGAGTACCTTAGGATTGGACTCAAAGGTTCAAAACCAAGCAATGCAAAATGGATAGAAATTGAGCAGGAAAGGAAACTATATCCTCATTCGATTGGTACTTAACAACCAACGTTTGGTGGTCCAAAAGCTTTTTCAGTGGGAAGGCCATGATCCGAATTGGATCCTAGAACACTCTCTGTTTTCGTGAACTCTTTCAATTATACCAAAAAGATTCAAGTCTTAAAAGGATCAAGCTATCAGAAGGAATCCTCGTGACAGTTGCAGATTGTGACTAGCACGGAGCAACGAGGACCCTTGGTCAAGCATGCAGATCGTGGGCCCATGGCAATGTGCGTTGGGGGCAAACTGGAAAAACCGGGAGCTAGATCAGAGAACAGGAGCAGATATAGATACGTGATTAGCGCTAATCGCGTTTTGCAGGGTGTCCCCCTTAGTGAAGGAAAGCCCCAAAGCACCCGGACTCGAAAAGGTTATAAAACGTGGAAAAGTCATGGTTTCAGTTCTGGCGGAGCAGGATTCCACAAAAACCAGGTAGGATATCAGAAGAGCCTTAAGATGGTAAGCGGTTTTGACCAAGTCTCGCCCGATGCCACATAGTGAGTGACACACGTCCAGCGGAGGAGAGAGAAAACCACGCATATCGGACGGGTAACCGTCGAGTTAATTATCTGCCCAATGTGCACGATGACCATAGGATCTGGGGGGTATAGATCAAAAACGGAGGCGTGTCCTAATGAATGATAAGATTTGATAGATGATAAAGCAAGATTATATGGGATTTGATGACCGGAATGGACGATTCGTTGGCAGGGATTCGTATTTCGTGAGCAATCTTGGAGCAAACAAAAATAACGACTATTCAAACATTTCCAAGAGAAATGACACTCAGTTCATTATGAAAGAGCTGGCCACCTCCCTATGAAGCGTTACATAATGATGATGATGTAGAACAGAGGAATTCAAATGGACAGAGAGGCAGGAGAACCAGAGCACCAGGAAGCATAAACGAATAGTCATAAAGTAGATTGGCTTTAAAGCCACGAACTGACAGAAGTAACGCAAGTAGTGAGTTAGTCAAGGCGGAAAGCCAAGAGCAGAGAAAAGAGAGAAGAAGCCGAGCTAACTTGAAGGCAACATCGGGCCAAACAAAGCCAGAGAGAGTTAGAGAGAGTTTGTGTACTCGAGATAGGGCTTGAGAGGTTCAAGCAAACTCCTTTGTAATTACCTGTCATGTATGAGTCTCAGATTGGGCTCATACTACTGTGACCCATAGACCTTGAGTTTCAGTAAGGAGAGTCTATGTACTCCAGAGACTTGGGGGATCAAGTCCAGTCCTACTGATTTATATCTGTTGAGTGAGACTCAAATTGAGCTCACTGTTGTAAAACTCTTCTTTGAAAACATAATAGAGAGGCCACCACTGAAGGTTGGACCAGGAAACGTAGCCCAGGAGCATTGTGTTAACTCCTTATTAAACTTGTTGTGTTTACATGTTTTACTGTTGTGCTTTCTCTAACTACTCTGGTGTCTGTGTATTTCGCAATTTTATTGATCCGTTGCATAAAGTAACATAGGCACATCCATGCACATGAGTTTGTAATACCTTTAATTCTTTGTCCTGGATAAATTCTAGATCATGAGTCCCCACACCCAAATATATTGTCCTCACTGTTGACTTGAGGAGGCCTGGCAGCCCACTGCCACCCCTATTGCCATCACTATTGACACGTCATGCCAAATAAACATTTAGCAACATAGGCATCCCTCTTACGCCAATATCGGCCATAACACCAAATGTTACAATTTATGGGAGAGACAATAAGAGAATCATTGAGTGAAAACTTAAATTAGCCAGCAACAAAACAGATAAATACAACATACATATTTTATCTTGATTTGATACCAAATAGTAAAATTGATCGAAGAGACAATAAGAGAATTATTGAGTGAAAACTTAAATTGGATTAAAAAAAACACATAAACACAATATACAATGTTTACTCTAGGAAAACTTGGGGAAAAACCCAGCTAACTAAATTATATTATTCCCTTGGCCAAAACCAAGCTAAGCCAGCTAAGTGAGCCTTCACCGCTCTTCTCTCTAGCCCATTAAAGGTGCCATTACATGCAATCCATGGACACAAAAGCGTGGGAAACAAAAAAAAAACGTGGGAAACAAAAAAAAACGTGGGCCCAAAACGACTACTAATAACCCAATCAACTTTTACTCTTTTCCCTAGTCAAGTTTACCCACCTTGGAATCCATTACACTATTATTTGTTGGCCTTGTTTACCTTTCCCATCAAAACAAGTGAATGCTTTGTTGTAAGAACATAGGGTAGCATGGTGCTTGTCCAACTAATCCATCCCAATGAGGATGGACACCATATGAACCCAAAGGAACGATATTCAAATCAACAATAGGGTTCATTCCATTTAAATTTATAAGACAACTACTGACAATTTCATTGATCTTCCTTTTTGTTCTAGTGACTAGTTGAACTAACCATGATCTTTCATGTTTATTTCTCTTTAAATGAAATCTATCCAAGATATTTGGATGAATATAACTATGACTTTCCCCTAAATCAATTAAAATTACAACAAACTGATTTTAAATCTTATCTTCCACTTCAATCATATGCGATTGATGCTCATCATGTTAATATTCCAAGAATACATACATCCTTGGCATGTTTCTCCCTATGATATCAACAATAGAGGTTTCCTAAAGCTTGTGGATAGTTCTCACCTTGTCCTCTTTATGAGGGAAATCCTTGAATACATGCTCTCCTCTACAATCTCATCATTGGAATCGTGGTCTGGTCTTTTCCCTAAAGATTATAACATCTTGGATTCACCTTGATCTACTTGGCTTGGTTGATGTACATCAGAATTCATCATAAAACATGAAGTTGTTGTGAACCCTTTTGTCATCTCCTCCACTTTTTCCCTCTTATTTTTCTTCAAAGACCTCTAGAATATTGCTCTGCTCATATAAATGCTTAGTCTTTCTTATTGTATCCTCTAAAGTATTGGGCTCATCAAACCTGATTTCGTCATTGTAGAGAGAAGCTAATCCACAAAGGGATCTTTGGATTTTGACCTTTTCATCCTTTATGAAACCAACATATCTCAACAATTCTAAAGCTTCTTTACATACTCATCCATAATCACATTACCTAGCTTGAGTTCAAAGAAATTTTCAACTTTTTACCATTACAGTACATTAATAGGTACTTTTGAACTATTTTAAACTTATTTAATTTAATTCCCACCACATAGAAGCCTTCCCTTGCAAATGATATATAAAAAATCTAGCTTCCAAGTTGGAGGAATAGTTATGTAGTTGAAAGTACTTCCCATCTCAAGTTAATAGGCTTTGGCCCCATCTCCTTTCTTATTCTCACCATCAAATATGGGTACCGCCTCCTGGGTTCTCCTTATAGATTGTCAAACTTGTGCTTTCTCCTTTAATGCCTAAGATTAGACATCTATAGATTTCTTTGTAAGTCATAAAACTATTGTGCCCTTCTAAATAAGTAATCAGGTGAGTGATGTGTTCTATGAGTCCTATTAACACTCCATGAGTGTATGATTGCTATATAAATCTCTCCTCTTGCATGATATTTTCCTTCTTATCCATGCCTTGAACTTGATCCCTTTTTAAGTTGCCTTTGTAGTTTATTTAAGCTCTGTAGTAGTGGGTGTTGATGTTATTTTCATCCACTTATGTTTTTATTATTCTCTCATTCTCATTGATCCAAAATGGATTTTAGATAGGTTGCTAAGTCTAAGTGTTCCTCACAGAGGAAAAATGGAAGTCCAAGGAAGTTCCTGGAGTTAGCCCCATGCAGAGATCGTCTCATTCTAAATCTACTACAACTTGAATGGGCAAAAATGGACTTAGGATGCAAAAGTTATGGCAGAAAGAAGATGCCCTTGCTTATTTGGAAAAAGAGGCAAATCTTCAAAAAAATGGCCTAAAAGGCTTTATGAAGAAAAATCGCATCGGAGGAGGTCCAAGGTGGACTTAAGCGAAAAGGGGACATACCCCCGATCGCCGATCCTCGACATATCGGGGCGGACGTGGGCATAGCCATATAATATGAGCAAAAGACCTGGGCTGATGCGACATTGCTATTGACGATCAACAGATCGACATCGGCGAGGGCATGTAACATAAGGAAAGGACTAGGCCAATGCGATATCGCGATCGCCGATATTGGTGGATCGCAATCAGCGATGCCATATGGAAAGACCTCGGGTCCATGCGATATGCGATTGCGATCAATCACATTGCAATATCGCATCGAAGTCATACGATGGAGCGAGACCACACCTATATATATATATATATATATATATATATATATATATATATATGCGATGCGATATAGCTGGGCCTGATGGGGTTTATTAATAAAAACACATATATTTTGAGTTCCAAGCCAATAGGCTTAAAAGCCATTCAATGACAGAGACAGAGGGGTTGCTGAGTCTGAGAGCACGATTGAGAGGCAATAGCAGGTAGCACAGAGAGTTGAAGGGGCGAGAAAGCCTGAGAGTGCGATTGACAGGCAACAAAGTTGCAACAAGGTCACTGGAAGGTTTCCAAGGATTGCTCGGAGGTTAAGTGGTTCAAAGAGGCACGCAGAGGCCGAGAGACAGAGTCGAGAAGCCAGAGCCAAAGCTAGAGCAAGAAGGCCAAGAGCTTCAGAGCTGGGGACATAATGACATTCTAAACCCATTGTTTCTGTGTTAACCCTGGAGTTGAGCCAGAGAGCTTGTAAAAATATTGCTGCCATAATCCCAGAGAGCCTAGTCGAGTTGACTAGAGCTCAAGGAGATGTAGCCCAAGAGCTTTGGGTGAACTCCTCATTAAATTGTTGTCTTATGTGTGTTGTTTCATTGTTGCAATATATCTGATGCTTTAGTTGATGTTATATCAATTCAAGCAAATAGACTTAAAACACATAAGCAGTCAACATTAAGCATAAGCATACACTTATATTGTCAGGCACACATTTAATTCTGCATTGGTTAATCAATAAGACTTGGGAATATTTAAAGCTTTGGAAGTGGGAGAGGTTCTTGTAAGTTAGACAAGAAGCCTAAGTGCCCCATTCTCAGACTAGGTGGTATCAAAGCTTAAGATTGATTAACCACACCTTCAAAGGAGGTTATATCAGAATGCTTGATTGACAGAGCAAAGATTGCTTGTTCGAAAGGTGTTTGGGCAGTCAACGATTGATTGTCTGATTGATGTATGCTTGTTTGCAAACTGACTATTTTCTGAGTTTGCAGAGGTGAAGGAATCTATTGACAGCTCAGTCCAGGAAGGACAAATAGGAAGAAGGGTTGAAGGCATTATTCTATCCCAAAGGACTTCAAAGAAATCCTTGGAGCATAAGAGGTTTGTTGCAAAAGGTTGCTGAATAAGCTCTTTATTAATCTTGTTGAAGTTTTTTTATTCATTGGCATAATGACAACTTCTACAAGTGAGTCCTCAGATTCTTCTTTCTTCATCACAAGAATTTTTGATAAAGATATGAAGCAAGACTTGTCCACCATGATGGATATTGTGAGAGAAATGTATGAGGATGGAAGGAAGAGCAGCATACTTAGAGAGCAGTGAAATTCTATGAAGGAAGAGAAGCAGTTGCTTACTAACAAATTGCAGGAAATGGAGAGGCAACTTCATATTGCAAATATGAACTTGAGAAGGATGCGTGAGTTGGAGACACATCTCTTTGTTGCCCAAGAAGCCTTAGTCAAGTATTTGCTTGAAGAAGAGGTAAACCATCCCAGTTTGTCTTCAAATTCCTCTAAGAATGCTTATATTGGTTCTTTTGAAAAACATACCAAAGGCATAGGTTCGAAGCTAATGTCCAAGATGGGCTATGAAGGAAAAGGCTTGGGTATACATGCACAAGGTATTGTTGAGCCAATAATGATTGAGGAAAGGCCTAAGTATTTGGGTCTTGGCTATGGACAGTCTTATCGAGAGAATTCCAAAGCTGCCATGAAGACAATTGAAAAAGTTACCAGAAGGAGTTTAGTTGTAGGTCTTCTACCTCAAAAGTGTGAAGATTGTATTCAGGAGGAATGCAATAGCTTGAAACATCATTTGCAGGATGCAGGTGTTCAGAAGCACACAATTGAACCAGAGAGTTGTGGAAACTCTAACATCCTTGAAGAGATTGATGGTGTTCCAAAGGGAGCCACTTCCTCATTTGCTTCACATCCTCATGAAGGCAATAAAGATGAAAGAGAAAGGTATAAAACTGGCTCTAAGCATATTCCTTTTGATTATATTCAACATGGTAAATTTCCATATAAGTATGGGAAAAGAATTGCTTGTTCCTTTTGTTGCTTGGATAACCATCATGTTTCTAGATGTTGGAAGAGAATGGCCACATACAAGAAACTTATGAAGGAAAAGAAGCAAGCAGCCCAAGGCCCATTGGACAAGGAAAATCATGTTGTCAAGAGGATGCACATGTGTTGCACTTACTACCATAAGCAAGGGCATCTCGCTGAAAAATGTTGGACTCTGAATCCAGCAATGCTTCCACAAAAGCTGAAGAAGGTGGAAAGAGAAGATGGCAGAAATGGAAAAGAAGTTTCCATGAATGACGTGTCTCAGGATGATTCACATGTTGATGTTGATGTGTAGACAAGAGAAGGAAATTTGAAATGGATTGGTAAGAAATGGTTAGAGTTCTTATCCAATTAAGATTGCATGTCTATTGATGCATCTATTTGCGTTTATTTGTTAATGGAATGCAAATTGCAGGATTTTACCAAGAAGGTGAATGGAGAAGTTGAGTAGGAGACTCACTTTTTTTCTGCAACATTATATTTAATTTTAGCTTTGAAAGTACAATGTGCGTAAGCGAAAGTCGAAGGATGAAATGCATGCATAAGCGTGAGATGCATGAACACAGGGATGCTGATGTTTTTCTTGTATTTGAACATGTATATGTAATTAACTTGAAGGGTTAATTGCTTTGTTGTAAACATCCATGTAATGCAATATTGACTTGAGAGAAGTCAACTTGGCCTCCAAGATGGAGATAATGATGAAGTGTTTCATCTTTTGAAAAAAAGTCTTAGTGGCCTTTTTGTACATGCTTGACTTGAAGGGTCATTTGTTGTAAAGACATGTTTTATGGGCTTGTTATCTAGTCCATCATTTGTATGCAGATGTAAGACATGGAGGTGTTCACAAGATGTGAAATATGTTTCTTTTGTGAAGCAGGAGTTTAGTCCATCTAGTTTTTGTCTGTGCTTCTTTGTTGTTAACAATGGTTGTTGAAAACTTTTCAAATAAGTACAAATGAAAGTTTTTGTGAAGCAGATGTACTTCACATTTGTTTGAGCCACCTTGGATCAATGATCAAGGCATAGAAGTTAAAACTACCTTCTGTGACCATCTAAGCAGGATTTTTGTAGCGAGGCAAAGAAGAAGGCAAATCTTCCTAGGAAGACCAGCCCATCCAAGAAGGGAAGTGGTTAGAAACTTTGGTTCAGAGGCACTATGCAAGGCAAGTGTAGGGAAGCTGAAAGAAGAGGGTGAGTCACTCTCATTTACTATTCTGATCAGTATATCAGTCTTTTGGAGACCAAAAGTTCTTAGTGGGAAGGCGTGATCCAAAATGGATTTTGGATAGGCTCCTAAGTCTAAGTGTCCTCACAAAGGAAAAATAAAAGTCCAAGTAAGTTCCTGGAATTAGCCCCATTGCAGAGATTGTCTCATTCTGAATCTACTGCAACTTGAATGGGCAAAAATGGACTTAGGATGCAAAAGTTATGGCAGAAAGAGGATGCCCTTGCTTATTTGGAAAAAGAGGCAAATCTTCAAAAAATTGGCCTAAAAGGCTTTATGAAGAAAAATCACATCAGAGGAGGTCCAAGGCGGACTTAAGAGGAAAGGGGAAGCACCCCCAATCGCTGATCCCCGACATATCAGGGCGAAGGCAGGCATAGGCATATAATATGAGCAAAATCCCCGGGCCTATGTGACACTCCGATCGACGTATTGGCTTCGGCGAGGGCATGGAACATAAGGAAAGGACCGGGCTGATGCGATATCTCGATTGCCGATATCGGCGGATCGCAATCGACGATGCCATATGGCAAGACCCCAGGTCCATGCACGCGATTGCGATCAATCGCATCGCAATAACTCGTATATATATATATATATACACACACACACACACATATATTTTGAGTTCCAGGAAATAAAGTTTTTCTGTGTAATTCGTGTTTTCGTTAAATTAACAAAATACAAAGGATAGAGCGCTAATGCGATGAAACCAGACCTGAAAGGAGTTATTAATGTTGCTGTATATTATTTCAAGTCCGCCTAAAGCCATTTTACGGGGTTTTTCAATGTTTTAATGTATTTTTAAATACAAAGGGAAATCACAATACAAGCGGGATTTCGGGCGGGCAAAAGGCGGTAAGTGGTTTGGGTCGAGCTCCGCCCGATCCCATACATTGGTTGCCACGTGTCCAGGTCATGGAGAGAGAAAACCACCCTTATCGGGCAGTTAACCCTCGTACAAAAGAACTGGCCGAAATGAACCACAGCTGTTGGATCCAGATCTCCCAAATCAATGGTGGAGATGCAATGCGATTAAAAGGCGAACCCGATAGGAGTTATAAGACAAGATTCATATTATTTCAAATATGATAAATGGAAGTTTGGCGTTTTTTTCACAGTTTTTAGTGTATTTCTTTATGAACATAGAGAACGTTGTTTCTGGGGTTTTCAAAGGCTCGATGACCCATTCCGTTACAGAATTGGTGGTCACCATCCCTGAAAGCATTTAGCAATGATTGCTAACGCTCTGAGGGGGATCTGAGCGGATATAGGCCGAAAGCCAGGGAGCCCGAGAGCTGAAACAAACAGACAAGCACTGATAGGCTTAAAAGCCGTTCAATGATAGAGACAGAGGGGTTGCTGAGTCTGAGAGCATGATTGATAGGCAATAGAAGTTAGCGCAGAGAGCTGAAGGGGCGAGAAAGCCTGAGAGTGCGATTGACAGGAAAAAAAGCTGCAACAAGGTCACTGGAAGGTTATCGAGGATCACTTGGAGGTTAAGCGGATCACAGAGGCATGCAGAGGCCGAGAGACAGAGCCAAGAAGCCAGAGCCAAAGAGCTGAGAGCCTAAGAGCCAGCGTGAGAGCTAAGAGCCAAAGCTAGAGCAAGAAGGCCGAGAGCTTCAGAGTTAGGGATAGAATGGCATTCTAAACCCATTATTTCTGTGTTTAACCCTAGAGTTGAGCCAGAGAGCTTGTAAAAAGATTGCTGCCATAATCCCAGAGAGCCTAGTTGGGTTGACTAGAGCTCAAGGAGAAGTAGCCCAAGAGTTTTGGGTGAACTCCTCATTAAATTGTTGTCTTATGTGTGTTGTTTCATTGCTGCATTATATCTGTTGCTTTAGTTGCTGTTATATCAATTCAAGCAAATAGACTTAAAACACATAAACAATCAACAATAAACATAAGAATACACTTATATTGTCAAGCACACATTTAATTCCACATTGGTTAATCAATAAGACTTGGGGATATTTAAAGCTTTGGAAGTGGGAGAGGTTCTTGTAAGTTAGACAAGAAGCCTAAGTGCCCCATTTTCAGACCAGGTGGTATCAAAGCTTAAGATTGAGTAACCACACCTTCAAAGGAGGTTATATGAGAATGCTTGATTGACAGAGCAAAGATTGCTTGTTCGAAAGGTGTTTGGGCAGTCAAGGATTAATTGTCTGATTGATGTATGCTTGTTTGCAGACTGACTATTTTCTGAGTTTGCGGAGGTGAAGGGAAAGCTATTGATAACACAGTCCAGGAAGGACAAATAGGAAGAAGGGTTGAAGGCATTCTTCTATCCCAAAGGACTTCAAAGCAATCCTTGGAGCACAAGAGGTTTATTGCAAAAGGTTGCTGAATAAGCTCTTTATTAATCTTGTTGAAGTTTTTTTATTCATTGGCATAATGACAACTTCTACAAGTGAGTCCTCAGATTCTTCTTTCTTCATCACAAGAATCTTTAATAAAGATATGAAGCAAGACTTGTCCACCATGATGGATATTTTGAGAGAAATGTATGAGGATGGAAGGAAGAGCAGCATACTTAGAGAGCAGCTGAATTCTATGAAGGAAGAGAAGCAGTTTCTTACTAACAAATTGCAGGAAATGGAGAGGCAACTTCATATTGCAAATATGAACCTAAGAAGAATGTGTGAGTTGGAGACACATCTCTTTGTTGCCCAAGAATCCTTAGTCAAGTATCTGCTTGAAGAAGAGGTAAACCATCCCAGTTTGTCTTCAAATTCCTCTAAGAATGCTTATATTGGTTCTTTTGAAAAACATACCAAAGGCATAGGTTCGAAGCTAATGTCCAAGATGGGCTATGAAGGAAAAGGCTTGGGTAGACATGCACAAGGTATTGTTGAGCCAATAATGATTGAGGAAAGGCCTAAGTATTTGGGTCTTGGCTATGGACAGTCTTATGGAGAGAGTTCCAAAGCTGCCATGAAGACAATTGAAAAAGTTACCAGAAGGAGTTTCGTTGCAGGTCTTCTACCTCAGAAGTGTGAAGATTGTATTTAGGAGGAATGCAATAGCTTGAAACATCATTTGCAGGATGCAGGTGTTCAGAAGCACACAATTGAACCAGAGAATTGTGGAAACTCTAACATCCTTGAAGAGATTGATGGTGTTCCAAAGGGAGCCACTTCCTCATTTGCTTCACATCCTCATGAAGGCAATAGAGGTGAAAGAGAAAGGTATAAAACTGGCTCTAAGCATATTCCTTTTGATTATATTTAGCATGGTAAATTTTCATATAAGTATGGGAAAATAATTGCTTGTTCCTTTTATTGCTTGGATAACCATCATGTTTCTAGATGTTGGAAGAGAATGGCCACATACAAGAAACTTATGAAGGAAAAGAAGCAAGCAGCCCAAGGTCCATTGGACAAGGAAAATCATGCTGTCAAGAGGATGTACATGTGTTGCACTTACTGCCATAAGCAAGGGCATCTTGTTGAAAAATGTTGGACTCTGAATCTAGCAATGCTTCCACAAAAGCTGAAGAAGGTGGAAAGAGAAGATGGCAAAAATGGAAAAGAAGTTTCCATGAATGACGTGTCTCAGGATGATTCACATGTTGATGTTGATGTGTAGACAAGAGAAGGAAATTTGAAATGGATTGGTAAGAAATGGTTAGAGTTCTTATCCAATTAAGATTGCATGTCTATTGATGCATCTATTTTCATTTGTTTGTTAATGGAATGCAAGTTGCAGGATTTTACCAAGAAGGTGAATGGAGAAGTTGAGTAGGAGACTCACTTTTTTGCTGCAACATTATATTTAATTTTAGCTTCGAAAGTACAATGTGCGTAAGCGAAAGTTGAAGGATGAAATGCATGCATAAGCGTGAGATGCATGAACAAAGGGATGTTGATGTTTTTCTTGTATTTGAACATGTATATGTAATTAACTTGAAGGGTTAATTGTTTTGTTGTAAACATGCATGTAATGCAATATTGACTTGAGAGAAGTTAACTTGGCCTCCAAGATGGAGATAATGATGAAGTGTTTCATCTTTTGAAAAAAAGTATTAATGGCCTTTTTCTACATGCTTGACTTGAAGGGTCATTTGTTGTAAAGACATGTTTTATGGGCTTGTTATCCAGTCCATCATTTGTATGCAGATGTAAGACATGGAGGTGTTCACAAGATGTGAAATCTGTTTCTTTTGTGAAGCAGGAGTTTAGTCCATCTAGTTTTTGTCTGTGCTTCTTTGTTGCTAACAGTTGTTGTTGACAAATTTTCAAATAGGTACAAATGAATTTTTTTGTGAAGCAACTGTACTTCACATTTGTTTGAGCCACCTTGGATCAATGATCAAGGCATAGAAGTTCAAACTACCTTTTGTGACCATCTAAGCAGGATTTTTGTAGGGAGGCAAAGAAGAAGGCAACTCTTCCTAGGAAGACCAGCCCATCCAAGAAGGGAAGTGGTTAGAAACTTTGGTTCAGAGGCACTATGCAAGGCAAGTGTATGGAAGCTGAAAGAAGAGGGTGAGTCACTCTCATTTACTATTCTGATCAGTGTATCAGTCTTTTGGAGACCAAAAGTTCTTTTAGTGGGAAGGCATGAGCCAAAATGGATTTTGGATAGGCTCCTAAGTCTAAGTGTTCCTCACAGAGGAAAAATGAAAGTCCAAGTAAGTTCCTGGAATTAGCCCCATTGCAGAGATTGTCTCATTCTGAATCTACTGCAACTTGAATGGGTAAAAATGGACTTAGGATGCAAAAGTTATGGCAGAAAGAGGATGCCCTTGCTTATTTGGAAAAAGAGGAAAATCTTCAAACAATTGGCCTAAAAGGCTTTATGAAGAAAAATCGCATCAGAGGAGGTCCAAGGCGGACTTAAGCAGAAAGGGGAAGCACCCCCAATCACCGATCCCCGACATATCAGGGCGAAGGCAGGCATAGGCATATAATATGAGCAAAATACCCGGGCCGATGTGACACTGCGATCGTCGATCGACAGATCGACATCGGTGAGGGCATGGAACATAAGGAAAGGACCGGGCTGATGCGATATCTCGATCGCCGATATCAGCAGTATGGAAAGAGCCCAGGTCCATGCGATACGCGATTGCGATCAATCGCATCGCAATATCACGTTGGAGTCATACGATAGAGCAGGACCACACCTAT
>APFE030795056.1:61881-119563 GCA_000404065.3 Pinus taeda
CTCTCTATTTATCGCGCCCACTAATCTCACATAAATCCTTCATTATTGATTAAATTATTTTCATGTTAACCCTGACATCAACTTGCTCAACTGGAAAAATTGAATCAACAACAACTTCCATATTAGTCTTGACATCCATATTGCACTATCAACTTGTTGAACTCAATGCTTCTTGACAGCTCTATAACCAAACAATAGATCCAACCACACAAGGTTTGTGGATACTTCTACACGAGTCATGGGCTAGCTTTCTACACACGACCTTATGTGCCTAAGAGGGTCATCACCATGCCATTCTTAGTTTCAGATCATCTACATAAATGCAGCAGATTATCCTTAATGCTCCCAATAGGGTGATGTGAGACTTTCTGTTGATGAAACCCTTTCACCTCATTATGAGATCCAACTCTTGCTCACCTCTTTAGGCTAGAGAATAGTCTCTTCCACTCCCTGTTAACACCAACGATCATAAACACGTGAATATACACTCATGAGTTGATCCAAATTGGAGCATAGAACACTCTCTAAGTTTTCATGAACTCTTTAAATTATGTCAAAAAGATTCAAGTCTTAAAAGGATCGAGCTATCAGAAGGAATCCTCGTGACAGTTGCAGATTGTGACTAGCACAGAGCAATGAGGACCCTTGGTCAAGCGTGCAGACAAAGGACCCATGGTAACGTGCGCTGGGGGAAAATTGGCAAAACCGGGAGCCGGATCAGAGAACGGGAGGAGATTCTGATACACGATTATTGCTAAGTGCTAATTGCATATCGCAAGGCATCCCCCTCAGTGAAGGAAAGCCCTAAAGCGCCCAGACACGAAAAGGTTATAAAACGCAGAAAAGTACCAGTTTCGGTTTCGGCGTAGCAGGATTCCACAAAAACTAGGCAAGATATCAGAAGGGCCTCAAGGCGGTGAGCGGTTTAGACCGAGTCCCGCCCGATGCCACACAACGAGTGACACGTGTCCAGCGGAGGAGAGAGAAAACCACGCATATTGGATGGGACGGGTAACCGTCAAGCTAATTATTCGCCCGATATGCATGATGACCATAGGATCTGGGGGGTCCAGATCAATGATAGAGGCGCGTCCCGATGAATGAATGGATTTGACAGATGATAAAGCAAGATTATATGGGATTTGAAGTCCGGTATGGATGATTCGTTGGTAGGGATTTGTATTTCGCGGGAAATCTTGGAGCAAGCGGAAATAACGATTATTCAAACATTTCCAAGGGAACTGACATTTAGTTCATTATGAAATAGGTGGCCACCACCCTGTGAAGCATTACACAATGATGATGACGCAGAACAGAGGAATTCAAACGGATAAAGAGGCAGGAGAACCAGAGTGCTGGGAAGCGGAAACGAACGGTCATAAAGCAGATTGGCTTTCAAGCCACAAACTGACAGAAACAAAGCAAGCAGTGAGTTAGTCAAGGCAGAAAGCCAAGAGCAGAGAATAGAGAGAAGAAGCGGAGCTGACCTGAAGGCAACATCGAGCTAGACAGAGCCAGAGAGAGTCAGAGAGAGTGTGTGTACTCGAGAGAGGGCTTGAGAGGTTCAAGCAAACTCCTTTGTACTTACCTATCATGTATGAGTCTTAGATTGGGCTCATACCACTGTGACCAATAGAGGTTGAGTTTCAGTAAGGAGAGTTTGTGTACTCTAGAGACTTGGGGGATCCAAGCCTAGTCCTATTGATTTATATCTGTTGAGTGAGACTCAAATTGAGCTCACTGTTGTAAAAACTCTTCTTTGAAAACATAATAGAGAGGCCACCACTGAAGGTTGGACCAGGAGATGTAGCCCAGGAGAATTGGGTGAACTCCTTATTAAACTTGTTGTGTTTACATGTTTTACTGTTGTGTTTTCTCTAACTGCTCCGGTGTCTGTGTATTTCGCAATTTTATCGATCCGTTGCATAAAGTAACATAGGCACATCCATGCACATGAGTCTGTAATACCTTTAATTCTTTGTCGTGGATAAATTCTAGATCAAGTGGTATCAGAGCTCTAGGTTACTAAGGTTAGACAAGCTTGTGCTACATTTTGTTGTTGAATGTTTACTAATAAAAACACATATATTTTGAGTTCCGGGAAATAAAGTTTTTCTGTGTAATTCGTGTTTTCGTTAAATTAACGAAATACAGAGGATAGAGCGCCAATGCGATGAAAACAAACCTGAAAGGGTTTATTAATGCTGTTGTATATTATTTCAAGTCCGCCTAAAGCCATTTTATGGGGTTTTTCAATGTTTTAACGTATTTTTAAATACAAAGGGAAATCACAATACAAGCGGGATTTCGGGCGGGCCAAAGGCGGTAAGTGGTTTGGGTCGGGCTCCGCTCGATCCCATACATTGGCTGCCACGTGTCTAGGCTGTGGAGAGAGAAAACCACCCTTATCGGGCGGTTAACCCCCGTACAAAAGAACCGGCCGAAATGAACCACAGCTGTTGGATTAAATTAGATGTTAAATTTGATTTACCAATATATGATGGAGAGTTGCATGCAGAGAAGCTAGATAATTGGATTAGACAGATTGATGTTTATTGTAGAGTGCAGAGCATTGATTCAGATAGTAGTAAGATTCGGCTCGCCAGCCTATGCCTTGGAGGCACTGCCTTGGTATAGTGGGAAGGCAGGACACAAGCTGACATGAAGAAGCATGGTAAGATTCTTTCTGTCTGGAGTGAATTTGTTTATGCAATTAAAAAGCAGTTCTATCCACTAGCTTATATGCAACAAGCCATGATGAGTTGGCAAACTCTACGACAATTAAAAGGGCAAAGTATACAAAGTTACACTCAAGAATTTAGGAAAAGAGCTTTGATTCTAGGAATTTATTTAGACTCACCTGAAAATCTGCTAAAGTATATAGGTGGTCTACACAACTACTTAAGACAGAGCCAAGAAGCGAGAGCCAAAGAGCCGAGAGCCTTAGAGCCAGCGCGAGAGCCTAAGAGCCAAAGCTAGAGCAAGAAGGCTGAGAGCTTCAACACTGGGGACATAATGGCATTCTAAACCCATTATTTCTGTGTCTAACCCTGGACTCGAGCCAGAGATCTTGTAAAAAGATTGCTGCCATAATCCCAGAGAGCCTAGTCGAGTTGACTAGAGCTCAAGGAGAAGTAGCCCAAGAGTTTTGGGTGAACTCCTCATTAAATTGTTGTCTTATGTGTGTTGTTTCATTGCTGCATTATATCTACTGCTTTAGTTGTTGTTATATCAATTCAAGCAAATAGACTTAAAACACATAAACAATCAACAATAAACATAAGTATACACTTATATTATCAAGCACAAATTTAATTCCGCATTGGTTAATCAATAAGACTTGGGGATATTTAAAGCTTTGGAAGTGGGAGAGGTTCTTGTAAGTTAGACAAGAAGCCTAAGTGCCCCATTTTTATACCAATAATCCATATGGCTTTACACCTCCATTCTTAGACTCTGCATGGTCTTTATTAATTGATCAATTGGCCCTGATCCATCCATACGCCCATTGGACTTCATTTCTTCATTTCCCATGCTAACATTCAAGGTCCTCACTTCTTCCTCATGGTTGTGTGTTCCCTTGACATCTTCCATGCTTCTTTTCCTCCTGACTTTGCAAAATGTGTAGGCAACCATTCTATTAGATACATAATTTAGCAATTTTGAAAGTGACATAATTTTCCATTCCTTAAGGTCGCCAATAACTTTATTTTTCTTTATGATAACTTATACTACCAAAATCAAAATCTTTGGATACATGATTTCTACTCCTCTCAATATTTCTAATGACTAATCATATGCCCCATTCTGACCTTTGGGTTGAAATTTATGGCCTCTTAAAGTATGGTCAATTTTCCCCTAAAATACCACAAGAATGTTTCAATTAATTCTCAGTGAATTCAAATACTTAGATCCTAATTTTAATCCCATCATTGGATTTCTCTATCCAAGATATTTCCATTAAAAACTTCCATACTCCATTTTGAGCTCCGAGCAGGGTATTATACACTCTGGAAGTGATTTTACACCTTATTTCTCTTCCTTCCTTGTTTCAAGTCTAACTTATGTATATTGATTATATTTTGCACTTGCAATATCTCATTAGAAAGTTGTTGATGATCTCTTTCATTTAAGTGGAAAATATTAGGTGTACAATTAGTACATGTAGTTCTCTTAGGTCTTAGTATATAAAAATATTGTTTAGGCCTTCAAAACAACTCCTAGAGTTTAAGACATAAAAAACATGATAAAAATGATATAATATTGTTGATGTGGCCTACTAAAGTCGCAATAATGTGATATCTAAGTCCATGTGGCACCCTTAGGTGGTGCCATGTCACACCTAATCCCTCTTGGATTGCGTCATCTTTCTTGGTCACCTACTCTTCTTCTCTTTCTTCCCTTATCCTTCTCTCTTTCTCTTCCTTTGGCCCCATTAGCTCCCTCTCATGGAGCCATAATGCACCACAAACTCTTTTTGTCCCTCTATCATGTAGTAGGAATGTATTATTATTAATAATAGTTTGTACATTGGTTACATTACATACATTGTCCCTTGGGAATATCATCAAGTTAACGACCCCATATATTAGTTATGCACAATTCCATTTCCAAAACCAAGGGTATTACATAAACAAATTTGTTAGAAGTTGATTCAAAATCTAAGGCATTTCAAGTTTTCTACATACTAAATTATTACCAAAGACTTTAATATTATTCTCCACAACTTAAGAAATTAAGAGGGGGTTCCATAGTAAGAGACCATTTCAAGGAAAATTTTGAGGACCTTATTGCATTGGGATCTTTTCGATATCAAACCAATAAAGGATAAGTATACTTTGAATAAAAAAAGGGGCAACCTGGGTCAAATTGTTGCCAAGTTGGACCCATTCTTGGTGCACAATAACTTGTTACTTCAATACCATACTCTAATATCTAAAATCCTCCCCTCATCCAGATTAAATCATAAGTTCTTCTCTCTTAACCTTCAACTTCCTCTAGATCTCATCCCTTTGGATTTTAGATTTAATCCTTTATGGATTGATTTTTCTGAAGCCACAAAATCTTTCAAACAAGTCTATAATTCTTACACGTCTAAAACTCTTGTGTACATTTGGGAGCAAAATATGATCTTGGTGAAAAGATCTCAAATCTTGGACATTTTTTTTTCCTTTCCTCAACATGTAGAAAAAGAAATGACCCACACTAAGTTGCAAGAGCTAGAAATGGTGATGAAATTGTATGATGCAATAAGGACCATCTTAAGCAAGAAGGTGACCTACAAAATCAATTTCATTGGTTGCTTACACTAGAGGAAGGTCATTGGAATTTAAAATCAAGCCTTTGGCTCAGAGCATGGGATAGGAAAATCAACTTCCTTAACAAACAAGCTTGAGATTGACAATAAAAAAAAATGTCAAGGAGCTTATTCTAAAGGATTGCCATAAAATATTTTGCTTGCAAAATATTAAAGAGGTAGCTAATAGCAGCATTAAAAAACTTTTAACCCAACAAGACACAATGATGCCTTCATTTTCAGAAGAGTTACTAACAAACATCCTGAATCTTATAATAAGAGAAGGTTAATAAGATTTCGTACGTACCATTTTGGATAGGAAATTAAAGTTACAAATTTGTCTGTAAACTCAAGGGGATGCTTTTGTATGCTTAATTCTCTTATAAGCTTAGTGGTAGTACAAAATTATTCTTGCCACTTGTCCTTGGGGAGGTTAAAAATTTATCTTTTTCCATATTTCATCCCATCTCCCTTTGCGATTCCCCCTATAAAATAATGACCAAAATGATATCCACTCAGCTCAATCTCATTCTCCCAAAAATTCTTTCAGCCAAGCAAGGTTTTTTGAAAAATAGACATATAATTGGCAACATTGTGTTGGTGTAGGAATCTCTTCACTTTATCTAAGTAGTGAAAGAAAAACGGATGCTCATTAAGTTAGATATGGTTAATGCATTCAATAAAGTTCACCGTTCTTTTCTCTTTAAGGAAATGACTTTATTTAGCTTAAGTTCGAGATTCATAAAATGGATTACCTCTTACATCAATGTTCCTTGGATAGTTCCCCTTGTTAATGCCTAACCATCTCCTTCTTCCAGTACAATAAGGGTTTAAGGAAAGGATTCCCACTCTCTCCATTACTTTATGTTCTTATGGCATATTCTCTTAGTAGAAAATTAGAAGTGGAAAGAATAGTTGGAAATATCCCTAGACTATAGATCGTTAAAGGTATAAAAAGCAAAGTCACTCATAATGTATAGATGATAATCTCCTTCTTGGTGGAGCTTCCCTCACCATTGATTATGATTTCATTCATATTCTAGGCTCGTATTTAAATGCCTTAGGTGGGGCCTGTTACCAACCGAAAGTTATCAACCTCTAGGAGAAAATTTTCCTCCCTATTGCTCAGCCAACCAACCTACGATCCTATTATGATCTAAAGATAACTTTACGAGCTCTCAATCTATACTCTAGTCAATGCTCTCTCCCATATGGATTACTTCTTAGAGGAAGTTGGGTCATCTCTCTAAATGTATTCAAACAATTTCTATAATCGTGTGCTTTCATGTAATGTTTCAAGCATACTAATATGGATCACTAGCCAAGAGGCACAAGAGGCACTAACAAGAGGTACTAACAAGAGGCACAAATTAATATAGCATGCCCAAGGTAATCCATACTTACCACCTTCCATTGTCCCTTATACCCACCTTCATTATTTGGGTTGATTGTCATCAGTCATTGGAATTAACGCCCTATATCCTCATCCCTGAGTTAGGGTCCAAAAATTTCCCTAGGAGGTTGATGTAGCTAAAAGATGTTGGGTTGTGTTATATTCTTTCCACGTAGTTAACAGGGGGTTTGAAGGGCACCCGTAACCCCACTTTATGGGGTCCGAGACAACGGCCCGAAAATTTTGGTTTTGGACCCTATGTTAGGTTGGGCAGACCCGCCTATGGTTTTGTGCATGATTTTCGCACATGTTTTTTGGACGCGATGGTTTTCGATCCATGGTATTGGATGCGATGGTTTTTTGGTCCATGGTATTGGGATGCTTCGGCTGTATAAATATGTATTGTAACATTGAAAGGAACATAATGAAAAATCAAGTTGGTAGTCCCGGTTTTGGGATGCAGTGGGAAAATCTCTGTGTATATGTGTTTTATGTGTTATGCTCTTGCATTGTTTATTTTTTGTGTTTTAGAATTCGTATGCAGGTAATTTCTGTATGGGGTTAAAACCTTCATTTGGTATTAGAGGTTTTTGGCTTCAAGGGGACACCTTTGTTGCTGAGGGGTTTCGCTCGGGCTTGTGGTAGACTATGTTCAGTGGGAGATCTGCAAGATCGATTATGGTGGTGAAAGAAGATGGCGAGCAGTGGAAAGATAGAGATCGAGAAATTTAATGGTCAGAGTTTTGAGTTGTGGAAACTCAAGATGGAGGATCTGTTGGTGGATAAAGACCAGTGGATTGCGGTAGATCCGGGTACTAAACTAACCGGAGTGTTCGATGAAGAATGGAAGAAGTTGGATCGAAAGGCAAAGAACACAATACGATTGTGTGTCTCAGATTCAGTATTGCTGAATGTATCAGGGGAAGCTACGGTGAAGGCTCTGTGGGACAAGTTAGGGACTTTGTACCAATCTAAGAATCTAGTGAATAAACTATTCCTGCGGAAAAAGCTGTATAATCTAAGGATGAAAGATGGAGACTTGGTGACAGAGCATCTGAATGCATTTAATACTGTGGTAAGTTAGTTATCATCTGTTGATATTAAAATTTTAGATGAAGATAAGTGCATCAGTTTGTTGTGTTCTCTACTAGATTCGTGGGACAATTTGGTTATTGCAATAGGTAGCAATGCAACTGCCTTGAATTTTGATGAAATAGTCTCATCCTTGCTGACAGAGGAGATGAAACGGAAAAATATGGAGAGCCAAAATGGTGATGCCTTGTCTATACGAGGGCGGACCCAGAACATATCCAAAAATAAGTCATCAAGTGGGAGATCTAAATCTAAAGGGAGATCTAAATCTCTAGGAAAACTTGTAAAGGTGGTGTGCTAGAAATGTGGAAAGGAAGGGCACTACAAAAGGGACTGTAAATCTAAAGCTCCTGAAAAAGGAAAGGGATTTGATGAGGCTCCTTCTGCAGAGGCGAAAACCACCTCATATGAAGGTGGGGATGTGTACTTGGCTTCTTCAAGTACACATGTAGATCATGAGGCATGGTTGATTGACTCAGGTGCATCCTTTCACTTCACTCCCCATAGAGAGTGGTTATGCGAGTTTGAGAAATATGATGGTGGTGATGTCTTCTTGGGGGATGACAGGAAGGCTAGAATCGTTGGTTGCAGAAAAGTAAAGTTGAAGTTGCAAGGTGGAAGGGTTAGAATGCTTCTAGGTGTTCTACATATTCTTTCATTAGCCAGAAATCTAATTTCTATTAGCAAGCTGGATGATGCAGGTGTAAAAACAGTGTTTGAGAAGGATACCTGCAACATGGTTCGGGGAACACTGGTATTGATGTGGGGAGTTCAGATAGGAACTCTGTACAAGCTACAAGGTAGCACTATTATTGATGAGTGCAATAGTTCTGTGGTTCTTGAAAGTGGAGCAGAAAATCTAGTGGTCTCTGGAGAGAAGACCATGCTGTGGCATCAAAAGCTTGGACATATTATAGAAAAGGGCCTTCAGATACTTCATGGTAAAGGTATGGTATAAGGTATGAGTTATAGCTCCTTGGATTTTGATTTCTATGAAAATTGTGTATATGGGAAGCAGAATCCGGTGAGTTTCCCCTTTGGTAGTAAGAGGGCAAAACAAATATTAGAACTTGTGCACAATGATGTGTTTGGATCTATGAAGGTTCCATCACTGGGTAAGTTTGTGTACAATGTATCATTTATAGATGACTTCTCAAGGAATACATGGATATATTTCCTTAAGAAGAAATCTGAAGTCTTTGACAGGTTTAAAGAATTTAAAGCTCTGGTGGAAAACCAGATAGAGAAGAAGATAAAGGTGCTGAGGACAGATAATGGTGGAGAATTCTGCAGCAAGGAATTTGAAGGATTCTGTAAGAAGTGTGGTATAGCATGGCAGAAGACTACTCCATATACACCTCAGAAAAATGGAGTCGCAGAAAGAATGAACAAGACGTTGATGGAAAGGTCAAGAAGCATGCTCAGTGGTGTCGGGTTAGGACATGAATTCTGGGCAGAGGCGGTGGATACTGCATGTTACCTGGTCAACAAGTCACCTTCATCAGCGTTGGAGGATAAGACTCCACAAGAAGTATGGACTGGTAAGAAACCCTCTCTTTCACATATGAGGGTACTTAGATGTGATGCATATGTACATGTTCCAAAGGAGAAACGAACCAAGTTGGATAGTAAATCTGAAAAGTGCATCTTTATTGGGTATCTGGATGGTTTAAAGGGTTATAAACTTTGGAACCCAGTCACACGGAAGGTTGTGTACAATCGAGATGTGGTGTTCAGAGAGGTGAAAGATGTTATTAAACATGAAGTCCAACCAAAGGAACCTGTGAAGATAGAGTTTGATCTAAAGGAGGAAGAATCAGACTCTCTAGCAGAGGAGGAATTAGAAGATGAGGAGCCAAAAACTTTGGCTGTGAGAAGATTAGTTTGAGAAAGAAGGCAGCCAGAAAGGTATAGTCCATCTACTTTCTGTTCAAATTTTGCTTTGTCTATCACTGATGATGATCCTAGACTGTGAAGGAAGTAGTGGATTCAGAGGATGGAAAACTATGGAAAGAGGCCATGGTTGATGAAATGGCATCTTTGCACAAAAATGAGGCTTGGGATTTGATGGAGTTGCCGGTTGGAAGGAAACCCATTGGCAGCAAATGGGTGTTCAAAAAGAAGACAAATGCAGAAGGAAAAGTGGAGAAATACAAAGCTCGGTTGGTAGCAAAAGGTTATTCCCAGGTGCTGGGAATTGATTTTGGTGATATTTTTTCTCCTGTTGCCAAGTTAACTTCTATTAGATTAACTTTATCTGTTACTGTTGCTTTTGATTTTGAGGTAGAACAAATGGATGTGAAGACAACATTTCTTCACGAGGATCTCAAAGAGGAAATCTACATGAAGCAACCTAAAGGCTTTGCAGTGAAGGGTAAGAAAGAACTGGTATGCAAGTTAAAGAAGTCTTTGTATGGGTTAAAACAATCACCAAGGATGTGGTATCAAAAATTTGATACATTTATACGAGAACTTGGCTTCACTAGAAGTAAAGAAGATCACTGTGTGTATTTTAAATTAATTGGTGACCGTGTTATTTATATGGTCTTGTATGTGGATGATATGTTGCTGGTTGGAAATGACAAAGAAATTATCTAGGATTTGAAGGCCCAATTGTCCTTCAAATTCGACATGAAAGGTCTTGGTGCTGCAAACTATATTTTGGGCATGGAATTAAAAGAGATCGGGCAAAGAGGAAGCTCTGGTTAAACCAGAGGAAGTATGTCGAGACAATATTGCAGAGGTTTAATATGCAGGAGAGTAAACCAGTGAAGGTTCCTATTCCTATAGGTGTGAGGTTATCTGCTGAACAATGTCCCAAGACACAAGAAGAGGAAGAGGACATGTCCTGTGTTCCATATGCAAGTGCAATCGGTAGCTTGATGTATGCAATGGCCTGTACTAGACCAGACATTGCACATGCAACAGGAGTATTAAACAGGTTTATGTCAAAACTAGGAAAGGAGAATTGGACAACAATGAAACGGGTTTTCAGGTATTTGCGTGGCACTAGTGATTATGGTCTGTGCTACCAAGGAAGACCAGGATTGGACAAAGTGTTGGATATTTGTGGCTTTGTTGATGTAGACTGGGCTGGAGATCTGGATCAGATGAGAGCTACAAGTGGGTATGTGTTTAACCTATTTGGAGGTGCAGTCAGTTGGATGAGTAAGAAACAATCTATAGTGGCACTATCAACTACAGAGGCAGAATACATGGCAGCCACTCATGCAAGCAAGGAAGCAGTTTGGTTGCAGAGATTGTGTTCAAGTATGGGGTTAGTACAGGGAGCTATAAGGATAGACTGTGACAGCCAAAGTGCAATTTTCTTGGCAAAGAACCCTGCTTATCATTCAAAGACAAAGCACATTGATGTTCAGTATCACTTTGGGAGGGATATGATAGAAGACAAAAAGGTGTTGCTGGTAAAGGTGGACACTTTGAAGAATACTGCAGATGCATTGGAAAAACCTGTGAGCTTTGAGAAGTTCTCTTGGTGTAGAGAGACAATGGGCATTTTAGGGTTGGGAAAATGACTAAGGTCTCTTATGGCCTGTTGTGGAAATGGGATAATGTTGGGTTGTGTTATATTCTTTTCACGTAGTTAACAGGGGGTTTGAAGGGCACCCGTAACTCCACTTTATGGGGTTTTTGGTTTTGAACCCTATGTTAGATTGGGTGGACCCACCTATGGTTTTGTGCATGATTTTTGCACATGTTTTTTGGACGTGATGGTTTCGGTCCATGGTATTGGACGCGATGGTTTTCGATCCATGGTCTTGGATGCTTCAGCATGTATAGATATGTATTGTAACATTGAAGGGAACATAATGAAAAATCAAGCTGGTAGTCTCGGTTTTGGGATGCAGTGGGAAAATTTCTGTGTATATGTGTTTTTTTTTTTTTTTGTAAGCTTGGTAGAACCTTCTCATTTTCGAGTTTTTACATGTCCATTATTCACCCCATTCCCAGGGAGGGTAGCACAAGAATCGAACCCAAGATCTCCGGTTCGGCGAGACTTCATTTCCACGGCCATTGCCACTTGAGCTACCCCACGTGGACCTGTGTATATGTGTTTTATGTGTTATGCTCTCGCATTGCTTATTTTCTGTGTTTTAGAATTTGTATGCAGGTAATTTCTGTACGGGGTTAAAATCTACAAAAGAAAGATCAAAGCTTATGAAGCCACAAAAGAAAGAACATGAAAAATTAGAACGATGGCTAGGATATAATAAGCACGTGCGAAAAATCCTAGCATGAGCTCTTACCCCCTCATTAGACATCATCCAGTTCCTAAGAATTTCACACTCCATTTAAACAAAGGAACTTATGAATATCCCAAACTTGATGAATGATAAATTACTACATCTTTAAGTGGCATTGAAAGAGAATAAAGCAACTTGGGTCACCTAAGTTATGCCACAAATAAAGACAATCCTTAAAATTCACACTAGATGGGTGGTAAAAGTAATTTGATGTGTTAGACACCTAATTTGTTAGGGCTGGTGTGGAAGAATTCCAATAGTTATTAGAAGTCCAAGAGACCTCTTAGATTATGAAACCAAGGGTCAGACAATTATATTTATATGTACACCTTGTGAATAATATGAATCACACGAGGTTATACAATCTACCTATCAATTTTGTGTGTGTTTAACATGGTATCAGAGCTAGTTTGGATCAAAATACCTCTACCACTCTGAGCTTGTCAGTTCTGATGTAACCCCTTTCTTTCATGATTTGGCTCAAAGTACCTCTCCTTCTCTGCATGTTTTCTTGCACATTTTTCATGTATATGTAGCCATAAATATTTCCTCATAGTTTGACAGTGAGGGGAGTGTCTTCATCAACAACACTTATTCCAGGGTATTTGATGGAATTACCAAGAGTAAAGCCTCATTTTAGAGAACTGATAGTGGTGAGATCCAGTCCCACGACTAGGTTTTGTGATGAAGTCTTTATCAATCTCATATGATCATGAAGATTGTAATTCTCTTGTTATAGCTTCAACCAATCTCTTGCAGCGACTTCAACTCAAGTTGCTTAATGATTTTAAGGCCTAACAAGGAGAATTAACACTACTTACAAGCTTCAATGATTCCAAGGTGTTGGAGAATGTAACTAAGTTTGGTCTTCATAATTTGTAACATTATGTATTTGATGTAAAAAGAAAAAGGAAAGAAAAATAATATTTATTATTATTATTTTTCTAGACAAGCATGTTCTTCATGCTTTTAGGTTTTTGAGTCAAAGAGTCAAAGTCCTATTTGGACCTGTTGTAAGAGAAAAAGAAAAAGAATTTTGAAATATGTAGATGCCAAGTTGGCCTACATGTAAATTCGACCTTGCCCCAATGGACATGTATATTCACACCCTTTTGAACTATATAAATAGAGGAAAGATGGAGATCATTTGGACACACACACTTGATGGATTATGGTCTAAAATATAACAAAGAGGGAAGAAAAGTGGAGGGATAAAGTTGGAAAGAGAAGATTTCTTCTTGAAGCTAGAAGTTGTGGAAGTTCCTTGGTACATTCCTTGTTGTTGGTCTCTTGTTGATGAAACTGCTGGAAAGAAGAAAGGATTGACTTGGTATGTATTGGTGGAAGTTTTTTGTGGTCATGGGTCTTGGATATCTCATTTTATCTGATTCTATAAGAACAGAATTTTCGAGGTTTCCCCTTGGAGGGGTTTTTCCACGGCTTGGAGCTTATATCTTGTGTTCTTTTTGTTTCTATGATCTTCATATTTTTTTATGGTAATTGTTTGATGAAAGAATCAAGATAAAGATTAATAAAAGATGCTAATAGATTTCACAATCAATTACTATGGAAAGGAAAATCTAAATTAAATAGGCCTCCTGATTTTCCAACACGGGGAACCTTATGAAGGGGCTATATGTGGTAGAATAATGATATGAAGTACAAAGGAAGAAAGGGAGGACAGAGTAGTTAGATGTTTGAGTGGTTTTAATCTACAAATGATTTATATATATTATATTCCTACAACATCACATTATAAACTAGTTTATGTCATGAAATGAACCTTGTAGCTGAAGTGATGCATACTCCGAGGGAATTTTGGTGCATTTATTAGGAGTTTTGGTTGTGGGTTCTTGCCTCACAATGGGCATTTCTATCTCTGCAATTTGGAAAAAGGTGGCCTAAGAGTACATGGAGTTGGTATAGTGTATCCATGTAGGATGAATTGTGGATCCATGTCGTATGAGGTGGAGCTTGGAATTTTGACAACCCATACGTGATTGAGCGTAATGAACACTTGGCACACATTTCGAATGGTCATGGCTAGAACTAATATGTTGTGTGGAACAAGCTAGACAATCTTATCAATGAAACTTATTGGGATTGGTGCCACAATTCCAAAGCTCGAGAATCACTTTATTCTTCCAACCTAAACTTTCTTGCCCATGAATACATGCCACATTTGAACCTATGTGTTTGACGTTTTGGGAGTTATTACATGGGTTGTTCTAGCAAAAAATGATATCTGAGTGACTTTGAACTTGATATCAAATGTAATAACTAGCTTGAGATGACTTGAATAGAGGCATTGTCATTTGTAACCTTGCTCAAGGAATGTTGTGTTATTTCTTATTAGTGTTCTCTCTTTTACATTGAAGCATCATCTAGCCAAATTTCATCAGTAAGCATTCAAACGAAAACTCTAAGGACTTTAATTTCTTTTGTATTAGGTGAAGCTTGAAGACCTTGTTAACAGTTGTTTGGCGAAAACCAAGCAGAAATCCCATGAGTTATTTATAAACTATGGAATTGCAAAATGCTTTGCATTTATTAGATGTAAAAATTGGTTCAATCATTATATTCATCGAGAGCACCAATTTCTAGGAGAAATCACTTCCTCAATAAACATACAACCTTCTTTTGAAGAGGACCACTATCAGGAAGGAATGTGTGGATTGTAGAATATTGGTGGACATGTTCCTATGGTTTTATTTTATGTACTTTTGTGCATGAAGAGATTGCTCAACATATTTTTGTGCCAATAATTGTTCAAGGTGTTGGATTACTATTAGCCCAACAATGGTCTTTTAGTTGCATACATTATAGCTAGAAGGTCATTCTTTCATAGTAAAATCAATAATATCTTTGACATTTAGACCCTTCTCTTCTTCTTGATGTGCAGAGAGTACAAGTGGGTATCGTTTTCTCATTATTTACCATTTGAAAAGTTTGAGTAGCAGTATCCAAAAAGTTGTAGTGTTGAAGTTATACTCCATTTGGTGTGCAAATTGGAAAATTCCCATTCCACCAACAAGTTTTGTGCAGATTCCAGCCTAAGATATTAATTGCAAGGAGCATTTTTGGCTGAATCCAACAACTTAATTTGCCAATCTAGAGAAAATGGTAAAACTTAATGGATTATTCTAACTATTGAGCACTTTAATCCTATCTACTGATGACAACACAGTCAAAATCAATAACGCCACTCTTGCTAATACTAAAATATGTCTACAACATGAAAAAAGAAGTTTGAGTTTCTCCAAATAGAATCATACCTACAACAAGTTGAGCTACAAAGAAGAGTCATAATTATGAACTTGTTTTTGTTTAGAACAATTCTTTGTATGAAGTTGACTCCCATCAACAACCAAAAATTGATTAGATAAATGAGGCCGTTTTAGGAGGATTTTTTCATAAAAATGTAGAGATTCAGGTTCCACTTCCCAAGCCCATCATCAAACCTTGGGAAGGACTTATCAGTAATAAGAATAGGATCGGTCTTGGATATGAAAAGGATGCATCCTTTCATATTCCAAACTATTTTAAATGCATCCAATATCAAATTTTTGGGTTTATTCAAGACAACTCAACTTCGCTTGCCCCTCTTCCACGATGACTAAGTCATAATGTTCAATGTCAACATTGTGATTGAGTTGGCCATGTGAAATATCATTGTTTTGACCTTCGCCATTGTAAGCATTGTGGAAAACACACACATCATTCAAAAATATGCTCCAGACATAACACTCCTACAAGAGAAATGATTCACCTTGGATGGATTGCTTCTTAGTAATGGTCTTCAGTAACCAAGAAAATATATTGTCATACCCTAGAGTCCAATCTCGAGTATTGACACATCTTGTAGTGGAGATATCTTAGTCTTCTCACATTGAATATGATAGGGGAGGAATTGATGGTCAGTTACCATACTCAAAGATATATCTCGTGAGTCTAAGACATAGTTTGAACTAGAGCGTGCTACCACAACCAATAGCTAGAGTAAGCCAGAGTCAGATTCAAAGTTGTAGCCAAAGACAAATTCATGCTTCATGAGCATTTTTTTTTGGTGACCAACCTTAAATGACCACTTGCAGAACACATTGATTTCCACTACATTAGTTCGTGGCCATCTTTAAACCATTATCAGGGAGCACTTCCACTTCATAGGAGACTTCAACTTCTAGCTAGATTTAGAACTATTCTAGGAACTACTTCAAGCTTTAGTTCCAGAGTTTGTGGTCAACCTTAAACCACCACTAGTAGAAAATTTAGGTTCTTCTACTTCATTTTATTTGTGGTTTTCCTTAAACCACCATTTTAAAGAGCACATCCAATCATTGGTTGCCATGCACTTTTGTATTTCATCTCTCTTCTTGGACTCATATACACCCCTTCAGATTAAAGGGGGAAATTTGGAGACCTAATCCATTAGGGTTCGTGTGGAGGAATTCCAACATTTATTGGAAGTCCAAGAGACCTCTTGGAATACGAAACGAAGGGTCCGACAAGTGTATTTATATGTATATCTTATGAATCACACGAGGTTATCCAAATCTTACTATTAGTTTTTGTGTATGTTTAACATGAATAAAGTGGTACCTCATGCCTCCATGATTACTCCCTCTTCTCACTATTATACTCAGGGATGTTGGACCTCCTTAAGTTGGAACCATGGCTATGGGCATCTTCCTTGGAGTCTTTCCCGTTTTGTGACCACAAATATCGCATGCATCAATGGATTGATGGGCATAACTATGAAATGGCCTTCGTTTTAGGGGTTATAAGCACCTAAGAAGGCTAATTGCATAGCCATCCCTCACAAAAGTGTGGTAACTTGCTTACAAATCCTAAGCTAGAAAGGCATTTGAAGACAAGGTCAATGTGAACTATTTTTGCGTCCCTAACATTGAATATGGTCCATTTTGATAATTTAATGGTTTTTGTCCCTAATTATGTTAATCTCATTTTGTCTTGAGGGTATATTTTACGTGATTTAATAAACATGCATCATAGATCCCATAAGGGAAGGCTTCACACCTCTCCAACACCCTGACGAGGATGTTGAGCTTGGTTTTGGGAGCACATATGACATTGGAACCCCAACATTGGCCCTATTAAGATGAGTCTTAGGCTTTGAGGATCCTCCACATGGTCGTATGCCCCTTGCTACACCTCCAAATGTTGAAATTATAGCCCAAAAGGTCAAGGCATTGACATGATTGATGATGTGTTTGTTGACAAGGAGAAGCTCCAATACTTCTCACACAACACTCTCAAATATCGCAAGGTTAGATGAGATAGGTGGGAATGTAACATTGGGCTTAAAGCCTTGATAATTTACAATCATATTAATAATTTGATCTATTTATTTGGAAATCATTTTTTGATTCTATAATTTTTTTGGTGTTTAAATATTTCAAAGCAAAATAACTCAAGATGCTAAGAATACGAAAACTAAAACTACACATAAATAAATGAATGAATATAACAATATTACCTTTGAGGCAAACATATACCAAGTTTAAGAGAAATCATCAAATTTTATTGTTAAAATCTAATGTGGGTCTCAACTAAAACTCACCCTTACAAAACACCACGTGGGTCATGATCATAGTAATACTTTAGATGCTAAGATGTCAAAGAATCATACAATGACAACCAGTTGCCCAACGAAAGTAATAACAAAATTCTTCACTCGATCACTTCAAGTAGTCACTAAATCTCATTAAATTATACAAGAAAACAGACTAATCAACATTGGAATAGCTCAACATTTTTGAACAAGATGAATAGAAAATTAAATCAAAACAATCAACCTTGAAGGAAGAAATTAGAAAAGGTCCAACTATCTTTCTTTAATACTTTTAAAGTTGTCTCCTACTATCATCAAGACAAGATTAGTCATGGAAAACTGAGAAAGGATGAATAGAATCATAATAATAATAATATTTTAAGTTGTAACGTAGCTTTACAATGGATTCTCCCTCTTTCCCTTCGTAATTCCCTTTGACTTTATTCCAATAGAAATCAATGTATTCATTGAAATTCCTCTAGCTTAATTTATTTATTAATTTTATGAAAATAGGAAAATATTTTAGGAAAAGGGATGGATTATGAATGTTTAAATAAATATAACTATAAGCAAGTGGGTTTCTGAGATTTGCTCCACGCACGATTTCTTCAATTGAAAAAAACTATAAGCAAGTGGGGTCCTATTAGGCCTTTTTTTTCATTTATTAAATATTTTCTTTTCACCTTGTAAATCCCATTATTTAAATCAAATAAATCAACAAGTAAATAAAAGACTGCAACATATCATATATCATATGTAAAATCATGATGTCATCACCAAATAACCTTGCGCCTCCCAAAAAATATATATTATGTATGTATGTATGTATGTAAACCAAAAATATGTCATAAGTATCATCATGTCCAAAATACTGTGCATCAAATGTATGGAAATAAAAATAAATAAAAGTCACAATGTCTTAGGATGCAAATCCAGGAATAACATCTCTCCTTTTCCTTCTAACTTATCCTTATGTATGCATGTAACAAAAAATTGACCAAAAATATGTCATAAGTATCACCATGTCCAAAATATTGTGCATCAAATGTACGGAAATAACAATAAATAAAAGTCACAATGTCTTAGGATGCAAATCAGGGAATGACATCTCTCCTTTTCCTTTTACATTATCCTTTGGTATACGAGGTTTAGAAGTACATGTAGAGTCAACAAAGCTTGATTTAGGGTTGGTCATGGGTTTCTTTCCTTTGTGTGTCAGGATTGAAATGATGGAAAATTTTGTAAGAGACCTGGAATATGAGGTAATTGATAGGATCACGTTATCTGGAACAAGGGTAGATGAGACATGAATAGGCATGGAAGGCCAATGTACAAGCCTAGAAATAGTTTGAGTAGGCTCAAGATTACAACCATCATTTGTAGGTAGCTTTAGAGAGGTAGGGATATCAATAATAATAGTGTGAGGCTAAAATTCATTGCTTGGTCGAGTTAGTGAGGGAGGCAAGGAAACTTGATTGTCAAGGTCATCTGACCAGTTTGAAGAATTTGATTAAATTTTTGAATTTTCAACAAAATGTATAGAGAATTTGATTATCTTGTTTCATCCTTCTTTCCAAATCTTGTTAGGCCTTCTACCCCTTCCTCCTCTACTACTCCCGCTGAAAATACTCATCTAGAAAAAGCAATCCAAATCACAACATCAATCACATGAAATATCACACACAAAATAGTAAACTAATTACAAATTTTGTTTAATGTATTAAATTTGGCTTAGACGAATGGATATTATTCAAGCATAAACACGGATGTGATAGAGGAATACATGAAGGAAAACCATCACATGAAACCATTCACCCTTCAAAATCATTGTTTGTCCAGTCAGTTGTGTTACATAATTCCTTTTATGACTACTATATATACTTCCAATAATTCTAAGAGAATCTATGTATTGCATTTTTATTTCCTAATCTTCATTGTGTAAAGTGAATTTATGGAAGGGATGAGAAGGCAAATATGTTTAAATGAAAAATGATATGGTGATAATGAAAGAAAGTAAAAGTATTAATAAAAATGACTTTTTGTCCTTGTCAAATGAAAGAGAAGGGGAAGTGACTATGTAGTAAAGACCTATGACAACATGTTTTTAAACCTTTTATAGCAAGTCACTCAAATATCAAGCTACAATATACTCTTGTGCTATTATTTTCAAAATTGGTTGATGTTCAACACATAGGTAGATAGTCAATATATGTATCACAATAATAGGTCCTTATATATTTATGGTATTCCCTTCCAACCAAATATATTTATTTTCTCTTTTAACCCTTATTTTTAATAAAACAATCCATGTGTATTTCATATAATTAACCTAAAAAGCTTTAGGTTATTAAAAGGTACTCAAGTATATTATGACAATTTTACGACATCAAACCAATGCTAAGTGTAATGGAGTTATAATTCTCAATAATTGTATGCAACAATGCCTTTGAATTAATTATTAACTTGTGATTTTTTAACAAGACAAAGTTTAAATTTTGAATGGGAAACTTTCAATAATTTTCAATGTAAGGATTCAAACCGAACCATTTCCTAACCTCAAGATGTTTCAACAATATTCATATTCAAAGTAAGATTGCAAACAAAAATAACATATATCTCCAAAGAGAAATCTACAGGATTGGTAGTTCAAGGGTTCGAAGCAAGTTTTTCATCACACCTCTTTCTTCAAAGTTCAAGCTTAAAACAACATCATACTAAAATCCACAAACTTTTTTAGAGATTTTACATTCATATATTCAAAGTTCATTGCTAGTTACGAACAACTTACACTTTGAATAAGTAAGAGATACTAAATTTATCCATACAAGCACCAAAAATAGTGTTCCACAAATTGCCAACCATCTCAACTTGTAAAACAACCACAATACTCGAACCGAAATAGCTTAAAGGTTAAGAAAGTTGGAGACATTTTTTTTTTTTTAAATAAGCAAGAAATTTTATATTCATCATACCATCACCAACCACAACTATAGCCCATTAACATTTAAGAACAAATTTCTTCATGAAGCTATTAAAAACAAACTTTCATAAACTCTATAACTTCTATACTCTAAGATTTATTCAACCAATCCAACATGCAATATAAGCCTTTATTTTCCACACAAACATTCAAAGTAAAACGACTCATAGATGAAAAAGTATACGAGATTTATAACCAATAATTCTTTTCCTTTATGTCACTTAAATAATACACATTGTGAGGGAAAGAACCTTGTGATAAATTCAATTATGGAGGAAAAAAAGAGTGAAATCGAACAACCATAATCATTTAAACTTCCTTTTAATCAACGAGATCATAGAAAGAGGGATAGAGAGGCTTGAAAACACACAATTGGTGAGTCAATTTAATTTTAACCATATAATATGCAATCATAGTAAACTAAGATGCATACTAACCTCATTTGAATATGCAAACAGGGTTAGTAAACCTTTTATGAATAGTGATTCGGTCTTGGAATTGAAATAGTCTCTATCATCCAGAGCAAGGCCAAAAAATAACACCAAAATTTACAAATGATCAAATTCTTTGTTGAGTGGGGGATAAGTTTCCAAGAACAACCAATTGCAAAACTAACACTTAGATTTCACATTAATGCATGGGGTGTAGTGGCCACGTCAAAGCCAAGGTAAAATCACAAATGTTGATCAAAATATTAAACAATCACTTAAAACCATGAAAATCATATCATATGCTCGGTGTTGATAAATGTGTGCGGGGTGACAACAAAATCCCATATTATTTGTTGCAACTCTCTTCAAAACACTATATCAATGCAATCCCCATGATATCAAAGCAACAAATAAAACATAACGTCAACTGTAAATGTATGCATTGTATGCCACAATGCTTGTCAGGTTGCATGTTAATGTTTGTTGCCAACTATTGAACTATGGTTATATTCATAGTGCCAAACATATAATGCCTATCCTTTTAAATAAAACATTTTATTTATTTGTTTTCATAATTTAGCATAACAAACCCATTGATGCCGTACCATGTACCATGTCAGTTATTCCTTTTGACGCCATAGTTACATGTGTAGACTAAGATGATTATGTAGCAAATAAAACCCAATTCAAAATGTATATGTGATCACAGTGCTTCTTGTTCCTCCATAAATTTTCATGCCATCAATATACTAAAAAGATAAACTTTTAATACAATTAATAATTACATATGAGTGTGATGCGAAGAATAATCAAAGGGACAATACAACCTTAAATTGATTTTCTTCCTGAGGGACCTTACCTAAATATTTGAATTATCATTTTTGGCAAAACAAATGGAGAGGATTTGCAATGCTTTGTAAATTTTTAAAAATCACATGGGTGTAGGTGTCAAAATGCACAAATGGACCTTGAACACCCCCAAGCTGTCCTTATGCTTTTTTGATGTATATTGCCCCATTCCAAAGCTTAGATGATGATAAAGACCACTTGAGATGGTTTGAGAGGGATAACACACCATGTATTGATCCCACAATTTGATCTTAGGGCTACCAGATCACCTATGCATGCCCTCTGAAGGTGACATGAACCTATTTGATGATGATATCATAGTGGGGGAGATGTTACTTGGATGTGTACCCATGCACTTTGATGTTGTCCCTTGGAATGAGGAGCACTCTTGGACCCACTTTTTCACTTGCTTAATGAAGATGCTCATTTTTGGAGGATGGTGTCATGTTGGAGAGCCTTTCCTCCCACATGTATGAAGGATTTATGATGTATTTCTTACGATTTATCATTTGATAAAGCTATCTTAAGGTCAGCTTGTGACCTTTAGGCCTAATTGAACGCTCCAAGAATTTTTTTGGATTTTTTTTTATAAATTAGTGAAAAGTGACTTGGTTTCCCTCATATAAACAAAGGTAAGTCACTTTCACTTTATCTTCATCACACACGCCCCTCTTTTCTCTCTTCAGTGAGAGTGCATTAGTCTTCTATTTTTCTCTTGGTCACTATGGATGAATGATGGAGTGAATTGGCTTGGGAGTGACATTTTTGCATGGAGAAGCTATATTTGGATTGATGAAGTGATTATTGATTAAATGATGTAATTTTATTGTCATTTTCCTTCCACTTTGCATGCAAAATTTTCAAATTAGAGTTTATATTATGCCATATTAAAAAGTGCAAATTATTTCAAGAAAACTTGTTTCTATATTTTCTACAAAATTTCTCATTAAACAATCCATCAAAGGAACTTTTTTCATGCATCCTTTGACTTGTCAAGTCTACTAGCATAAGTGGTTGAGGACGAGCCTCGTTAGCAAGGTGGCCTAAGATCAAACCTCTTGAGGGGTGATTGTGCCATGTGCTAGGGGGAGGAGACATGCTAAAAAATCTAGTCAGCTTATGGTTGGTGTGGCCCAATCTGAGTGCGATCTCAGGGTGACTTTGATGGATTAGATGCCCTTGGGTCGCGACTCCTCAAGCCACTGGTCAAGCCTGGATGGAGGATCATAAACAACTTGAAAATTAAAAAAAAAAAAGGCATCCTTTGACCTTACATACCCAACTACAAGAAGTCACTAGGGTTTCTGAGAGAAAAAAATGTGGTCTTCCACCCTCTTCATCCAAGTCCTTCTATCAATGACCTCACTTTCTATGACTCAATAGCTCAGTTGAATAGATCCACTGTGCTAATTGTGGGATCATGCTATTAACACTTTATCTTTTCCTTGTTTCTTGGTAGATAGGGTTACATTTTGGTTCAAATTTACATGTTATGGTAATTTTACATCTATATGTTATTGTCTTATAAAAGGAAATTCATGTAATAAAATTAAAAAGCTAAATTTTAACATTAATTGTCTTTTCTACCAAAAAATTAGGGCCGACGTTTCGATATTAATTACTGTTTTATCCATCCTAAACCATTAAAAACCTAAAGTTTCTTATCCCTTTCTAACCTCTTGATAGCCTTTGATCCCTTATCCTATCATTGAAAACTATTTCCGTGTTATTATATGATATTTCATGTTGTAAACCTCCATACCAATTAAATTATAGTTTATAGAAGCCTTGTTCTAGCCTATGGGAGTTCATGGAAAGTGTATGTGAATATTCATAACTATTATCTTGGACTTCAGGTTTCGCCATTACCTTCTTTCATAACCATTAGAGTCTTATCACCTTTGCACACTCCTTTGTTGAATATTTATTTAGGTTATTTTATCTACAAGCCCCTTAGAGAATCATTCATCTTAGCATCCCTAGGTCATTAATCCCATAATCCTTGCCTGGGAAGCCTCCCCTACGGGGATAAAATCGACCACTAAATAGTGAGAGAGAGGACACTAAGGTTATGGTGGTGGATGTTCTTTTCGTTGCAATAAGACTTGGGTTTCCTAGTGAGACTTTACATTAGGCCTACTAGATTTTGTAATAACATTTTTGGCACCATTATTGGGGAGAAGTTGTGTCCTTATCATCATGATCCAAAGTCTCTACCTCAATCCCTTTTTATGAGAACATCCCAACACCAAGGTTAAAGTTCTCATCTAATGACTCCTAACTACGAAACAAAAGCTAGAAAAGCTTGATGCAATTAAAACCTACCAAAGAGAATCTAATTATACCACCATCAATCCTATCCTTGGTAGGCTCAATATGTTTTTGGGTGTGGGGCCTAATTATCTTCTTGGTTCATAAGTTTCAACCGCGTTAGACCCTAGTTCCTGAATTGGGCCACAACGTCGCACATATGATAGTCAACGGGGGGGAAGCATCGACTACTTTTAATGAGCCATTGTCCCTAGCATTCAGCCCCCCCTGCCCCTAGCATTCAATGCCCCCCAAGCTAAATATAGATGAAAAATTGCCTTGTAAAGTATTGTAATTTTGTATTCAATCTGGGTCGTTCATTAAGTGAATAATCTAATGGTAGAAGTTATGTTAATTTAAGGTTTTTTTCCTTAGAAGGTGACTTTGGTATATATGAGGGAATTGTATTGCGACTATATATTATTATTCTAAGAGAGAGAGAGAGAGAGAGAGAGGAGGAAATTACAACGAATCTGTTATAGGTTGTATCTCTTCATTTTGTTGGATAATATAAAAGGAAGGACTAGTTGTTTGTCTGTGGTCGTAGCCCAAATTGGGCAAACCACATATATATGTGTCTCTCTTATTTTATGTGTTTTTGTATTTTTGTTTCCGCAATATTTTATGTATTTCATTGATCTGTTAATTAATTTCTAACAATTGGTGTCATTGTCGAAGCTCTATTTGGCTGATAAGCTCACAGGAAAGAAGGGTTCATGGTTCAAGTGGTAGTAATGGCGAAAGATGGCAAGTTTACGGCCGAGAAATTTAACGGCCAATATTACGAGTTGTGGAAGATGCATATGGAAGATTATCTATATAAAAAAGATTTGTACCTATCATTGAGTGGAAAATCAAAGAAGCTGGCAAGTATGACAAATGAAGAATGGGGTCTTCTTGATAGAAAGGCACTAGGAAAAATAAAATTATGTCTGGTAGCGTTGGTGGCATTCAACATTTCAAAGGAAACGAAAACAGAAGGTTTAATGGTGGCATTGGTCAAACTGTATGAAAAACCCTTGGCCTCAAATATGGTAATTCCTATGAAGCATCTATTTAATATGAAGATGTGAGAAGGTGGATATGTTGTTGATCATTTAAATGAATTTAACACAATTACCTGTCAGTTAAGTTTTGCAGGGGTAAATTTTGATGATGAAGTTAAGGCTCTGTTATTTCTATGCTCATTGTTAGAAAGTTGGAATGGCTTAGTTATGGCTATTAGTAACTATGTCTTTGGATCTAGTACTTTAAAGTTTAATGATGTTGTTGGTGCCATCCTTAGCGAGGAAATGCGACGTAAAAGCTCCAGTGACACATCAGGCAATGCATTGACTGCAGAGACTAGGGGAAGAAAAATGGAAAGAGGAAGGAGCCTAGAAAATTGTAGTAAGTCAAGAAAAGGAAGATCCAAATCCACATTAAGGACAGTGTGCTGGAAATGCGGGAAGAAAGGACACTTGAAGAAAGACTGCAAATCTCGGAAGGGAAAAAAAGAGATGGACAATAAGAGAACAATCATGAAGTGAATGTGACACGTGATGTGTTACAAGATGCTTTGATTCTTTCATTAGAGAATACTATTGATGCATGGGTGGTAGATTTAAGGGTCATTCCATGCCACACCTGATAGGAAATATTTTCATGACTATGTTTAAGGAGATTTTGGACAACTTCATCTAAGAGATGATAAACCCTATAAAATCATTGGAATGCGTAAGGTTTTTATAAAGAAACAAAATTGAAACCAATTTTTATTGAAGGAGGTGAGACATATTCCAGATTTGAAGAAAAATCTAATTTCAAAGGGGAAGTTAGGTGGTGAAGGTTGTGTAACTACATTCACAGACAAAATGATTTAGGTGGATATTGGTGGCCACCCACCTATTCCACTTTGACTCCCACCATTGTTTCTTTCATTTTTTCAGTTTCCTTATTTGTAGCCCAATTTACTATTATTGGCAGTTTTTCGGGTCCTAAACTTCTAGAGTCGTTTTGAGGCCCTAAACAACGTTTTTTGCTGTTGGGAAAATTGGAGCCAACACAAAACGCGATCCCATGTTTTCCATTCAAAAGCTGTAGTACTCGGATAAATATTTCTAACAAGGTATTGTGTGCTTCAAACAGAGATCGTATGCCAAAGTTACGACCCCAGGAAGTTGATGTACCAATTTACCTTAAAAGGGCCCATAGTTTGGCGCTTCATCTCCTAGGGTTAGGTTTTTGGATGTTTAGGGTTTTCCATTGTTTCTTAATAATAAATAGGCCTTTGAGCCTCATTGGAACACAACTTAGAGGCATGTAGTCGCCACATCTCTTCTTAGAGATAAGCTATAATTACCCAAGCTAACCTTATTTCCATTCTATTTGCAATCATATTTTGGCATTTGATATTAATGAAATGAAGTGTTATTTCTGTTGCATCTCTGTATTTATGGTTATATCTGTAATTTGTTGCATTCCTATTTAAATATGGATCAATGGTATTAGAGGGATTTTCTCTTTCTTTATTTTTCTTTGCATGTCCCCAACAAGGTCAGGATATAAGGATTTAGGGCTCGATCTGGTTGAACCTTTGCAAGATCAACCTCACAAAACCCAATGGCCACCCATGGGGGGAGAAAAGAAAGACTAGGGAGTAAGAGATCCTATCAAAATATTTCTTGAGGAGACCCTCGAGAAACAAAGGAATGCGATGATGAATAATTTTTCCTAGATCCTTCAACAGTTGCCCACCGATAATGCATCCACTTCCAGTAGCCACTCTGGAGGCTCCACTCCTTTTAATGCATAAGTAAACTTTGAGATTCCCATATTTGAGGTCCAAAGATATGCAGACACCATAGATAAATGGTTAAATCTATTAAAATGATATTTTTCTATTCATGATTTTTCCAGCCGAGAAAAGATTATTTTTGCTCTTCTCAAAGCCGCCCCCCCACGTCAAGGACTCGTGGAAAAGCTAGTGTGAGCAGAAGGATGAAAGTATGATCTCACTGTTTTTAGCCGCACCCACTTGGAATTCATTCTGGGATGCCATCAAGGAGCAGTACTACCCTGTCAGGAGCTATGAGAATAAATACATAAAGTGGACCATGCGGCAGCAGGGAAGGGACCAAGAGGTGCCGAGGTTTACCAATGTTTTTCATACCCTTCGCATGAAATTGGGTATCAAGGATTCTGAGAAACATTTGGTAGTCAAGTACCGTGACTGCTTACACATGTACATATAGGACGAGATGGAGTACTTGGACATCTCGTCGCTCGGCATGGTGTACCGATACGCCGTCAAGATTGAGAAAAAGTTTAAACAAAAGAAGCGAGACTTTGGATCTGTGAATCCGAAGCAATGGAAAGGTGGCCCCAAACTGCAGAACTAAGGGAAAAGCCATGGCGGGGTGACCCAGGACAACCCGCTAAAGCCGCAAGGAAAGAACAACAATATGAAGATGAAGAAGGACACAGGAACGTGGTGTGAGTTCCATAAGAGCTGCACTCACAACACAAGTGAGTGCGGGCCAAGCAGTGACTAGTCGCTGAGCTGAAGGATTTAGAATCAGATGCATGTTCCGACTCTAAGTCAAAACCTGACAAGGGGAATGAAAAAGGGAAGTTGATTATTGATGCAGAGCCCAACGTCATCGTTGCCACCATGAAGATCCAGAAGGAGGAACTCGAAGATATACAGGAGGAGGACCAACTCTTCCACTCCCAAATGTGGGTAAACGGTTCCCTGCTACAATTAATTATCGACAACAAGAGCCAAAAGAACCTCATTTCAGAAGAGGTCGTGAAGCATCTGGGCTTACCGACTACAACACACCCAAAACCATACACCATCGGGTGGCTTCACCAAGGACGGGATCACCGCGTGAGCTAGTAGTGTCGCCTTACATAAATCATCAAGCCCTTCACGGATGAGGTATTATGTGATGTTGCTCCCCTTGATATTTGTGATGTATTATTAGGGCAACCATACTTGTGGAAGCGACATGTTGTGTATGAGTCAAGGCCTCACGCTGTTAATGTTACCTTGGCAAATAAGTTGTACAGGATACCAGAGGTAGCACCACCTACCACCATCTCTTTGATTACTGGAAAACAATGTAGTAAGCTCATTTCCAAAACCAAGAAATTTGTTTTCCTAATGACGCGCCCTCAAGGAAATAATAAGGCGGTGGCCACAACCTCCATACAGGGCCCCTACACACGACAACAATAAATGGACAAGTTCATGGAGGAGTACGAGGACATATTCACCTCCCTCGTAGGGGTGCCTCTGCACTATTAGGTCAAGCACTCCATCGATCTGACCCCAGGTGTGCCATTGCCCAATGGACCATTACGAAATCAAGAGGTAGATTTAGGAACTGCTGCAGAAAGGTCACATCCGATTGAGTTCATGGCCTTGTAGGAGCCTGATCATGTTGGTACAAAAGAAGGATGGGACTTGGAGACTCTGTATTGACTATCAGGTGTCGAACAAGATCACTATTCGGAATAGGTAGCCAATCCCACGGATTGATGACCTTCTGGACTAACTCCAGGGGGTGGGGGGGAATATTTCAGCAATATTGACTTGAAGTCTGGATATCACTAGGTATCAATCGAACCCTCGATGTGTGGAATACTAGCTTCAAAGCCAAGGAGGGCCTTTTCGACTGGTTGGTTATGCCTTTGGGGTTGAGAAATGCTCTTGGAACCTTCATGAGGCTGATGGATGACATCTTGCGGCCATTCACCAACTCATTTATAGTGTATACTTGGATGACATCCTGATCTTCATCTAGAGTTGGGAAGAGAACCTTCACCACATCTAATAGGTTCTCCAAACACTGTGACAACACAAGCTGTGTTCCGATTGGAGAAATGAAAATTTTGCATGACCTAGGTTCAACATCTGGGACACTTTATTGATGAAAAAGGGGTGCATGTGGATCCAGCCAAGATCCAAGTCATTCAGGATTGGTCAGCCCCAACCACTCTGACAAAGCTCCGCAAGTTTTTGCGTCTTGCCAATTTCTACCACATGTTTGTGTTGGGGTTCTCTCATATCACTTGGCCCTTGAGTCAAGTCACCAAGGAAGGAGAAAAAACAATATTCTTTTGGTCTTAATCTCAACAGAAGGCATTTGCAGAGTTTAAACATTGCCTCTGGTTTGCACCAGTGCTCACACTACCACACTTGCAACAACCATTTGAGATCAAGATAGATGCCTCTGACAATGCTATTGGGGTAGTCCTTACTCAACATGGGAATCTAGTGGCATATCACAGTGATACACTTCCAGTCACAGTCCGGAAGTATCCCACTTATGACAAAGAGATGTATTCCATTGTGCAGGCTTGCCGACAATGGAAGCATTACATTTTGGGGAAGGAAACGGTCATCCACACAAACCACCAACCCTTGAAGTTTATACAGATGTAAGGGAAGTTGCAAAATGATCGCCATAAGAAGTGGTCCACATACCTGCAACAGTACCATTTGAATATCGAGTACAAGAAGGGTAGAACGAATAATGTTGTTGACTGTCTAAGCTGACCACCAATCATGGCATTAACCACCGTGCTCAACTCTTGTGGGCATGAGACTTTTGATTGGTCACTTCTCTACAAAAGAGACCAAAAATTCAGCCACACTTACCATACGCTCTTGGAGGGTCAACAAGTTCCATATTTTAACCTCCAATGTGCCTTGTTAGCCACCTAGGACCTTTGTGTTCCTTCAAGTGAGCGTGCCAAGATGATTTGGGAAGCACACTACAGTCGGTCCGTTGGACATTTCGGGGTCGAGAAAATGATGATAGTACTCTAGAAGTATATCTATTGGCTGAATCTTTGACAGGATGTCGGGAAGTACATTAGATCCTACACTTCTTGTGCCATTGCCAAATCGACCATCAAGAAGTAAGGTCTCTATACTATGCTGCCTACCCCTAGTCGACCTTGGGAATCCATCTCCATGGATTACATGTCGGGCCTTCCTTCTACTAAGCATGGAAACAACTTTGTTTTGTGGTCGTCGATAGATTCTCGAAGATGGCCATTATCGCGACTTGCAAGAAGAATATCACAACATAAGCCACTGCTAAACTCTTCTTTCAAATAGTGTGGGTACACTTTGGGATCCCACTGTTTATCATCTTAGATTGGGAAAAAAAGTTCCTCATTACATTTTGGTCCAGTCTCTGGTCGATGCTGGACACCAAGCTCACTAAGTCCACAACTTTCCATCCCCAAACTGATGGCCAGATAGAGGTCATCAATAGGATGATCGTACACATTATGTGCATTTAAAAGTCAAGGCGTCCACACACATGGGATGAGAGCCTCCCCTATGTCCAACACAGCTATAACGGGGCTCTCCACAACTTGATTGGCCACAACCCATTTCGGGCGGGCTTGGGATTCCAGCCACTATGTCCCATTGATGTGGCCATACCATTTGTAGCTACTCAGGCACGTTCAAATCATGTCCAGTTCGAAGCCGATAAGGCAAAAAACTTTATTTATCACATCCAACACATATTCTAGTAGGTCCACGCCATTCTGGAGAAATCAAATGTTGAGTAAAAGCAGTGACATGATCAACATCATGTGCCACACAAGTTTCAGGTGGGCGACAAAGTTTGGTTGCATTTGTAGAAGGAATGTAGTACCAGAGCCTATCAGAAACTCAGACCACTCCGATATGGTCCTTACATCATTACCAAGGCTATGGGAGACATTGCATTTGAGATCATCATTCCCCCATTCCTTGGCCTGCACCCAATGTTCAATGTGGACTACCTTCGACCATAGTTCCCACCATTGCTGAACACATCAGACATTGCAGAACAACTCACACCTACAGAATTAAATCCATACTGTATGGAACAATCTGCAACTGATCGGATCATGGAAACACAGATCAAGAACACCTGACAACAAAGGATTCAACTATATCGAGTTGTCAAAGCAGGCGAACTCCTTCACTAGGGTAAGTGGCTCACCAGGGACCAAGTTCAACAAAAGTTTCCTCATCTCATCGATGAACTCAATGCAATGGGGATCATTTATTCCTAAGGGGGGAGGAATGATGCAGGTGAATATTGGTGGCCACCACACCTATTCCACTTGGACCCCCACCATTGTTTCTTTCAATTTTTCAGTTTCCTTATTTGTAGCCCAATTTACTATTTTTGGCAATTTTTCGGGTATTGAACTTCTGGAGCCGTTTTGAATTCCTAAACAACATTGGTCATAGACCTATGTTGGGCATTCAAAATTTGTAGTACTCGGATAGATATTTCGAATGAGGTATTGTGCGCATAAAACAGAGATCATATGCCAAAGTTACAACCTTGGGAAGTTGATGTACCAATTTACCCAAATAGGGCCCATAGTTTGGTGCTTCATCTCCTAGGGTTAGGTTTTTGGATGTTCAGGGTTTTCCATTGTTTGTCGATAATAAATAGGCCTTTGAGTCTCATTGGAACACAATTTAGAGGCATGTAGCCACCACATCTCTTCTCAGAAATAAGATACCATCGCCCAAGCTAGTCCTATTTCCATTCTATTTGTAATCATATTTCAATATTTGATATTAATGAAATGAAGTGTTATTCTACTACATCTCTATATTTATGGTTATATCTGTAATTTTTTGCGTTTCTATTTAAATCCAGATCACAAAACCTGGAAGGTCACTAGAGGAGCCCTGGTAATAGCAAAAGGAGAAAAAGTTGGTACATTGTATTTATGTAATGTTATTTCTAATTTTGTTAATGCTTTAACCTCCATAGAAGAAGACATGACATTGTGGCATTATAGGCTTAGGCACATGAACAAGAAGGGGATGCATATTCTTCACTCAAGAAATTTGTTGCTAGGTTTGAAGCATGTTGATCTTGATTTTTGTGAAAGTTGTTTATGGAAAGCATAAGAGAGTTAGATTTATCAAAGTTTAGAAAGAAAAGAAGATTGAAAAATTACAACTTGTGCATACATATGTATGAGGAACTTCTCAAGTATAATCTCTCAATGGATCTTGCTATTATTTTACTTTTATTGATGATGCAACTAGGAACGCTTGGATTTATTGTATTCAAAATAAATCTAATGTATTTGATACTTTCAAGAAATGGAATGCTTTGGTTGAGACCGAGACAGGAAAAAATTGAAGTGTCTTAGATTAGACAATGGAGGTGAATACTACAGCAAAGAGTTTGATAACTATTGTTCAGAGCATGGAATTCGAACAGAGAAGAGAGTTCTAGGAACACTACAGGGAAAATGGTGTGTTAGAAACGCTGAACATGATAGTCATGGAGTGTGCAGGATGCATGTGATTGCATGCAGGATTTCCCTTACAATTTTGGGAAAATATTGTAGATATTGTTAATTTATGTAATAAAAAGAGGGCCTTTAAGTTCCATGGATGGTGGTATTCCAGAGGAGGCATGGACAGGTAAAAAGGTAAACTACTCATTTTTAAAGACTTTCGGTTGTGACACATTTTTCCACATTAATAAAGAAAATAGAACAAAGCTTGAGGCAAAATCAAAGAAATGTATCTTTATTGGCTGTGGTGTTAATGATTTTGGTTATCGCTTATATGAATATGAAAATCACAAAATCATTAGGAGAAGAGATGTCATATTCAATGAAAAGGTCTTGTATAAGGATCAGATGCAGGAAAAAAACAGGGAAAGGAAAACAAAGAATACACAACGCTTGATGAGATCACAAAAAATGTAAAGGTGCCTGAAAATTATAATGATCAGTAGCCACAACAACAATAGAAACCACAAGAACAAAAAGCACCTAAAACACCTGAAATTGGTGTTAGAAGATCTACCAAGATAATTAGAGCCCCTGAAAAATACTCTTCTTCTTTATATTATGTATTGTTGATTGGTTCTGGTGAACTAGAAAGATACAAAGAAGCAATGTAGGTAGAAACCAAGAAGAAGTGGGAGCAAGCCATGGAAGAACAAATGGACTCCTTGATGCATAAATAGACTTGGGACTTATTCAAGTTTCCTATAGGTAAAATAAGGCTAGACTTGTGCTTAAGGGGTTTGCACAGAAGAAAGGTATCGACTTTGATGATATTTTCTCTCCTGCTGTTATAATGACTTCAATCAAAACTATTTTAAGTCTAGAGGTAGTAGAAGATTTGCATGTTGAGAAGTTATATGTAAAGACAACCTTTCTCCATGGGGATTTGGAGGAAAAAATATATTTGTAGCAGCCACAAGGGCATGAGGTCAAAGGGAAGGAGAAATTAGTGTTCAAATTGAAGAATAGCTTGTATGGCTTCAAATAGGCTCCAAGGCAGTGGTATCTAAAATTTTACAGGTTTATGTATGAAAGGGGTTATAATAGATGTCACTCTGACCATTGTGTTTATTTTAAAAATAAAAATGATGGCGACTATATTATATTTCTATTGTATGTAGATGACGTACTTGTTGTAGGGTATAACATGCAGGAAATAAATGTGCTCAAAATAAAATTGGAAAATTTATTTGTAATGAAGGATTTGGGTGTTGCAAAACAAATCCTTGGTATGAGAATAACTAGACATAGGAAAAATCTCAAATTAACATTGTCCATGAGTGAGTACATAGAAAAGGCATTGAAAAGATTTAATATGCATAATGAAAAACCAGTTAGTACACCTTTGGCTAGCCTTTTCAAACTAAGTAGGGAGATGTGACCCAAAACCCAGGAAGAGATGGATTATATGTGTAAAGTTCCATATGCATCAACAATTGAAAGCTTAATGTATGCAATGGTCTGCAAAAGGCTTGATATTGCACATGCATTGGGATTTTTAAGCAGGTATATGAACAATCCAAGAAAAGAGAATTGAATGGTAGTGAAGTGGATTCTTAGGTATTTGGGAGGTACCACAAATCAATCATTTTGATTTGGCGGTTCAAACATTTCTTTATAGGGATATGTTGTTGTAGATATGGAATGTGATAGATATAACAAGAGGAGCACCATAGGGCATGTATTTACTGTAGGTGGAAGAACTGTCACTTGGATTTAAAAATTGTAAAACATTATTGCACTTTCAACAACGGAAATAGAGTATGTTACTGCTACAGAGGCTAGTAAGGAAATGATTTGGTTACAAAGGTTTATGGATGAATTGGGCAAGAAGCAGGAAATGGGAAGGTTATGTAGTGACAACCAAAGTTCCATTCATCTTGCAAAGAACTCAACTTTTCATTCCAAGACTAAACATATATAGTTCAAGAACCATTTCATACGGTCGATATTGGAAGATGGATAGTTGAAGCTGGAAAAGATACACACTAGCTAGAATCATGCGTACATGTTAACAAAAGTTGTAACTAGGGAGAAACTGAGATTCTGGTTAGTTCCAATTGGTCTTCAAGTATGATGATGAAGATGAGAAATAGAGAGGTCCAAGTAGAGTAATTGTTCAACAAGTGAGGGAATGATGGAGTTTATATAATCAATATCCAAGTGGGAGTTTGTTGGGTGTAGAGCTTGTTTATCTTCTTGATTCAGAGGTCTAAGCTGCGTTGGACCCCAGTTCCATATAATAGCCATCAAGGGGGGGTGATGGTTACTTTTAATGAGCCCCCCTCTGGCGGGGGGTTCATGGGCAACACCCCCAAAGCTAAAAATAGATGAAATTTTGCCTTGTAAATATTATAATTTCATAGTCAATATGGGATGTCCATTAAGCAGATGATATGACAATATAAGTTATGTTAATTTAGGGTTTTTGGTCGTAGAAGGAAACACTTAGTTTATATGAGTGAATTGTATTGTGGTTGTGTATTATGATTCTGAGAGAGAGAGAGAGGAGGAGGTTGTGTGAGAGTAAAGAGGAAATTACAACAGATTTGTTGTAGGTTGTATATTTTCATTTTTTTGGATAATATAAAAGGAAGGACTGGTTGTTTCTCCGTGGATGTAGCCCAAATTGGGTGAACCACATATATTTTTGTCTCTCTTGTTTTATGCATTTATGTATATGTGTTCCCGCAATATTTTATTCCTCCATTAATCAGTTTCTAACATATGGTTGTAGTTGTAAAACCATGGATTAAATACACCATCCCTCCTCTTGATTTGATTAGGATTTTGGGACTTCCAAACCCTATGCCTAGTGACCATAAGTGGTTGCCTATATTCCAAGGGAATCTATCCAGTGACCCTAAAAAGTATTTTGATTCCTTTAAAGTAGCTTGTTCCTCTCACATTCATGAGACTATGTTCCTTGTCATTAGGGGAAACACTAGAACGTGGTATCAATATATTCCTAACAAGTGCACACAACCATTGAAGTATTTTGTAGCTATATTCTTATTTATATGAGTAAAAGAAGTGGATATTGTAGAATTATACAAGGAATTCCTCACAACAAAGAAGGAAACATCTAAGGTATTAAGGATTTTAACCAAAGGTTCAATCATCTCATTGCAATCATCCCTAAAAAACTAAAACCTCCTAATGAATTGATACCCTCTACATACATCCAAGAAATTAAAGGAGAGTTTCCTATATGCTTATGGATAAAAGTCCTGTTACCATCAATAAATCCCAATATAGTGTTATTAAGATGTATGGTAATTTAGGACCCAAATCCCCTAATATGGTTATGATTTGTATCTCCTCAAATGACTTTCCAAGCAATGTTGGCTATATATTTAATAAATGGATGCCTACATTTGTCAAAAAATATAATGTCATTACTATCCATATTAGCAAAATCAACCAAGAAAATATAAATTAATAACAACCCTTTTCGAAGAACTTAGAAACTCAAAGGTTGGAGAGAACTAAGTGGCATGGATATCCCAATTATCCTAGACACCCAAAATTATAATGAAGAACATCCTCCTTTATTCATAAGCTTGGAAAACCAATGATTTTCTCCTATATAATTGCATTTTGGATTCAAGAGCTTCCACTAATGTAATGTAATTAAGGATCATGAATCTACTACAACTAAAATTCACTAGACACATATAAATGTTTGTGGGATTGATTATAGGGATACTGAAGCATGTGGAGTTATTGAAGATTTTCCAATAATTTTACATGGATGCCCTAGAAGCAAAATCATCATATATTTGATCATCATAAACATTCCTAACTAATGGGTATGTTATTATTTAGGGAGAGAAACCAATCTAAGGAACACAATCCAAATGGACATGTCATACATTCAAATCGTGATAGAGGAAAGTTCCTTCACCTTGATCTTTAGACAACCTTCCTGGTGGCTCCACATAAGGAAACAACACACACACACACACACACACACACACACACACACACACACACACACACACACACACACACACACACACATATCACTATATAATATTTAGATATATATATTTTATTTATTATTTTTTTATGACGAAGAGGGTGGAGATTGTGAGTTTTGGAATTGGTGGGTATCTACTAAAGCAACTTCCACTCAAGAGGATGTTGACCAAGTTTGGGTTATGTACTTTAATGGTTATTGTTCCTTATCCAGTTCTAGTGTTGGTATTTTCTTCGTATCACCTTCTGATAAATATTCTCTCATATAATTGCATTCAAATGCATCAATAACACTATTTAATACAAAGAAATCACTTTGGGATTGATCATTGGATATATATCTTAGTAAAGAAATAAAGTGACTTGAAAGTTATAGGAGACTTTGACCTGACTGTGTCTCAAATAAATGGACCTTTAATGCTAAGAATGAAAATCTTAGGAAGTACAAAGATGTTATGCACCACACCATTGAATGTTTTGATACTTTTTATATAAATGTGGTTTCAAGAGATAATAATGCTTTAGCATATTCCTTAGTCATTGTTTCTACCAACCTACAACCACCTAATGAACCCTTTTTAATGATCTGGATTGGAAAAATATATTATTTTTCATCCATATTGATGATTTTAGAGTGGAAATTGTTTAGGAATTAGCTCACAGAAGCATTTTTATCAATGGGTTAGAGTTTGGAGAATTGGAGTTTTAAATCTTTTGGAGGTAGTTTAAGGCATTTCTTGAAGTTTTTTGGGGTCCAAAACCTCTTTCTTTTTTTAGATCCTCCAACATTATTCTATACTCAAATACCTTTCCAACAATGTAAGAAAGAGCTCAAATGGAGTCTGTGTGCAAAATTTATGCCACTCGGAAGTTAACCTTCCTATTTTGACCACCATTATTAAAGAGGATTCCATGTTAGCCCCATTACCATGGAAAAGGGGCTAGCCACGTGAACATGATGAATAAGACTCTATGAGGGTTAATATTGTATCTCTAGTTAAGACTTGGAGTTAAACTTAAACCACTAGTAGGTTATCAAGCTATGTTATAATAGGGCCACTGGGAGGAAAAGGGGTTCCATTCTATTTGAGTGCATTTTGTTCCATAAATGAGAGAAGTAGATGGCCGTGAAGAGAGAGAGAGAGAGAGATAGAGGCAAAGATACATAGAGACGAAGAGAAAATAAAAATGGTATGTGTTCTATAGCATCCCATGGGCCACATTTCTCACTATGTTGTACTTGCATCCATTTCCATTCAAAGAAAAAGAGAGCAAAGTAGCCTCACCTTCCAATTGGTTTTTCTCCTATAAGGGTTTCCCGAAGAATATCTTACCTCATTATGGTTTGTGAGTGTATATTTTTCACTATTCTCTATTTTATGTATTTCATATAGTGCGTGCATAAGCAAAAACAATAATTTAATAAATCCAAGAATTTAAGGAAAATAAACCCTCAACATAGACTTTAGATTTTCATCATGTTTTATCATGTATGTTGTGATGAATTGTCTAGTGGAATAATCACAACAATTTATGCATCATATTGGTGTCAGAGTAGGTTGATTTGGGTATAATGTGGGGAATTTCATGGGATCCATATCGGTTAAGCTTAAAGTCATAAAATCTTATATATGCTCGATGGATCTATTAATAACTCATAAGATCCAACAGAGGATCACAAGGTTGGAAGAGACAATTCCAGATATCAATTATAATATGAACCTTCTCAAGACAACTCTAGAAAATAATCTTAGAATTAGAGAAGATGGAGATTCCAAATTGAAGGTTAGATCAAAGGGAAAATCGAGGGATCAAGAAGAACTAGAGAAGGAGGCTAAGAGAGAACCCAAAAAAGAACAACCCATTTTGATTTCCATGAACCATTCATAGCCCCTGTTTAAGATGAAACCAAAGGTTAGTCCCTGTTTAAGATGAAATCGAAGGTAAACATTGATTTGTATCAAGTTGATACCAACACTTTAAAATTAAACCATTGGTTGCAACAATTAGAGGCTCATTTTAGTGTACATGATATATAATATGAACAAAAAATTTCATTCATTTGAAACTAGAGGAGCATGCCTTGACCTAGTGGGAAAGACATATGAAAACCTTGTTGTTGAAGGGGGGTATTCCAGTGACTAAGTGGGAAGATTTCAAAGCGTTGATAAAGTCTGAGTTATACCCTATCAGGTATGTAGAGAACTAGTGGATCTGATGGCATTAATAAGATACAAGGGAAAAGTGTACAAGAATATGGTATAAAATTCGTGAAGGTGGAAATAATGTTGGGTATTTCTCCCAAGAAACTAGGCATACTTCTCAAGTATCTAGGGGTTCTACACAACCATATGTTAAAGCAAGTGATGTTTTTCAAACCCATAATAATGGATGATGTTTGTGTACAGGAACAATACCTGGAAAACATACGCTAGAAGAAAGGGAAATCAAGTGGATCGAAGTAGAAGGAACACTAGGAAAATTCAAATAAAGGGAAGAAGAATTGGAAAGGGGGGAAGGAAAAAAATACAATAGCCACAACACACTAGTGCAAAGATACTAGTAATACTACAACCACTATAGCATTAATTTTATTACAGAAGAGAATTGATGGAAACTACATCCATAACTCAGTCTCAAGAACCAAAAGAAGGGTGGGAGGAAGAAAAATCTCACGATCAGATATTCAAGTAATCATGTGGAAATTAGCTCATATGTGGATGAGAAGATTGTTTGCACATCAACACAAACAATCATGAATCTAAGTAGCCTTTAGTAGCGTAAAGAGAAGGAGATGACCAAACTCTTCCATATAAAGATATATGCCAAGAAGATGAAAATCAATGCTTTGTGTGACTCGGGATCACAGGAAAATCTCATTGTAGTAAATATGGTCAATAAATTGGGATCAAAGAGATGCATGAGAATCCTAGCCCATATCCATTAGGATGGGTTAAAAACGAGGCCAAAATAAAGGTTAACAAACGATGTAGAATAAAATTTGCTATCACTATTGATTTTATTGATGAAGTATAATTAGATATATTTCCACTTGATGTATGTCGAGTTGTGTTTGGGAGTCCTGATATGCACATGTCGAACACGATACTCATGTTGAAAGCCAACTAGTATTGCCTCATTAAGGATGGAAAGTTATTCATCATCAACGTACACAAGGGCAAGTCAAATATCTCATTGATAAGTGCCAACTAGGCCAAGAAATTTATTGGTTCTATCAAGAAGTATGTCTATAGAAGATTTAATGAACACCAAGTCATCCCTAAAGGGGTGTACTAAGGAACATAAATAATAATTGGAAGATTTTATATAGGCATGCAAGGGTGTGTTCCATGAGCCTAAATGGATAACACCTAAGAGGGAAGTGGAGCACAAGATCCAGTTGTTGTTGGACTCTTTGTTGCCAAACATTGGGCTATACAAGCTGTCTATTATAGAAGCAAACATGGTGAAGAAGTAGGTTCAAAAAATGTTGGAACAAGGTGTCATTGAACCAAGTACCTCACCATGTGGGCCACCCATCATAATTTTGCTAGACAAGGATGTGAATTTGTAGATGTGTATTAATTACAAGGCACTAAACAAAATTCTGCTAAAAAACAGGGGCCTCATACCTAGGATAGATTATTCGTTGGACCAATTGCAACAAGAAAAATACTTCGCAAGTTAGGGTATCTCTAGGTTTGATTCATAGAAGAATATACTTGAAAGAGTGCCTTCAAAACTGGATAAGGTTTGTATGAGTGGTTAATCATGTTGTTTAGACTATGTGATACACTAGCTACATTCATGAGATTAATGAATGATATATTGCGACGTTTTAGACATTCATTTGTTATTGTTTATTTAGATGATATTGTTATACAATGCTACTTAGGAGGATCACATCTCATATTTGATGCAAGTGCTAGAAACATTGAAGAAGCACCATCTGCTAACAAATATCAAGAAGTGTGAGTTTTCATAGTAGCCTTTGGTGTATGTAGGATATTTGATAAGTGTAGGAGAGCTTAAGATATATCCTACAAGGATGGAGGAAATCACAAAGTGGTTGGTGCCTACCAATGTTTCTGAGATCAGGAGTTTGATTGGGGCAACATAGTACCTAAGGGAATCCATAGCCTCGTTTTAAGTGGTAGCAACATCATTCCACACCATTACATCAAGTGGTAAGATTTTCTAGTGGGGAAAGGGTTAGTAGAAGGCCTTTGAGGAGTTAAAGAAGAAAATCAATTAAGCACCAATCCTTACAATATTGAACCCACAACAACCCTTTCAAGTGGAGAAAAATTAAAGTGGGTATGCCGTGGGAGCTGTCTTAATGCAGGGAAGAAGTCTTGTATGCAACCATTATGAAGTGTTTCGTGACGCAATTCTTAACTACCCCACCTATGATAAGGAGCTCTATACTATAGTGCAAGCAATGAAAAGTGGAAACACTATTTGATGGGAAAGGATATAGTAATCTACACATATCACCGATTGCTACAATACTTGTAGGCCCAGAGTAAGTTACAACAGAGCAGGAAATACAAGTGGATAGGGTTTTACAACAATTTTATTTGGTGATCAAGTACCTTAATGGTGGCACAAACAAGTTGTCCAACATGCTTTCAAGGCCACCCACATCAAATGTCACATATTTAGGGACGTTGATGCACAAAAGCCTTTCACCCATGATGCATGTAGAGGCATACATGAAGAATGAGGACTTCAAGGAGGTGTTTTAGAAGTTGCAGAGCCAAAATGGTGTGCACAATTGTGACAATACAATTAAATACCATATCTAAAATGGGTTACTCTACAAGTTCAAAAAGTACCATGTTCCTAAAAGGTGAGTGTTTACAACATCTGAGAGAAGATCACACCTCCAAGGTTGTAGGGAATTTTTGCAGGGAAGATAATGGCCAACTTACAGACATATGTGTATTGGCGTGGGATGCAAGAAGAAGTAGATAGGTTCCTAAGACAATGTATGATTTGTTATACAAGAAAGACTAGTAACACGAAACAAGGTTTATAACATTCCTTACCTGCACCCATTTGTACTTGGGAATGTATTTCCATGGACTTTGTGAGATGTTTACCAAGAACTAGGAAGGAATGTGACTGCCTATTCATGGTAGTTGAGAGGTTCAACAAGATGTGCATGTGAAGACCCAAGTTGGGGTCTTTTAACAAAGCTAATTTAACCACAAAGTTCAACAATAAAATGATTTATTCGAGATAAAATTTAGAATAAAAAAAATAACATATTCACAATACAAGAATTTATTTTTCCTTAGAAAAAAAATACTTTATTTAAGATAAGAGATAAAATTATATTATGTTGAAACCATGGCATGCATGTTTTTGAGTATAGATAGATTATCACCTCGTCTATTTCCAAAAATGGCATTTAAGCCATCAAAATGTGTACATAATGTTGTCCATACAGAGTCTTGTTGAATTCATATAGTGTAAACTACAAACTGTAGAAAATGTCAATATATATGTATTAGTACTGGAGCATGTAAGAGCATAGTAATGTAGCTATTATGTGCCAATACTATAGTAACTATAGAGAAGTAGAAAAATTGCGTGATTGGACCAACTCTGCCTCTTCAACGAAAGGTTGGTGATAAAACTTGAAGAAGTGATTATTTTGAAATTTAGAAATCATCCATGTCCCATATGCCAGTCTAACACATTCCATGGATAGGGTGTTTGCAAGTTCATTAACCTCCCTTCCAAAAGTGGCCTGATTCGTAGGTTGTGATATTTCATTGATCCAATTCACAACTGATATGGAATCCCAAAAGACTTGTAAAGAGGGAACACAATTATCCCAAGCAAAAACTAGTAAAATCTTTAAATCCATGAGCTTCATTGAGTTGTTGGTTCCTACACTAAGTCTCATTTTTAGCTGATAATAATGGGAGTCTTTTAAATGTAGAGTACCACCTCTACCACAAATGTGCAGATCCCGTTGGGAGGCGCCATTGAAAAAATTCCAAGGCTTAGAGTGGTCAATCTATGTCGCTACAACATTCATGCTTGAAGGAAAGTAAGAGGTTTTAGGAAGTAAAGCAAGGATGGAAAGGGATTGCACAACAATGTGTTCTAGAGGGATGAAATTCTTGCAAGAAATGGAATTGTTCCTTGCAAGCTAGACACCCCATAAACAAAGAAGTGGTAACACCATGAAGTCTTTTATATCTCTATTGGAGCACCATCGATCCCAAATGTCAACGAAAACCTCACCTTGCCAGAGACAATTTGGTTCAAGCTTGGCAGTTAGACATTTCCAGACTGCTTGTATGTATGGGAAAATTGTCAGTAGATGTTTGATAATTTCTTCATCAAATCTACAAAGACAACACCAGCTTGGTCATTACTTCTTTCTTTTGCGTAGAAATTCCCATGTTGGTACTTTATTTTCCAAGGAAAACCACATGAATAACTTGGACTTTGCTAGGCATTTGAGTTTCCATAGGGGATTCCAACAATCCACTTGCTCAACATGTATACTTCCCACAATCAGATGCATGTATCCCACTTTTGGTGTGTAAAGACCATAAATGGAATGTTTCCAAACCAACTCATCAACCTCCTCAGTTAAGTGAATATGTGATTATACAAGTTCCTTGGTATATAAGCACCACCAATCCCAAAGTTCCTGTGGTAACCACAGTTGATTGCTAGTGAGCCAATCCTATAACATCATTGGATTATGAGCCATCTCAGTGACTTGATTAAGACTGTAAACCCCATGGCCATGCAAGAAAGAAATGCAATTTTCATGAAGGAAAATAGCCTCACTGCATCCATACAAAGGGTTTGTACCAATTGTAAGCCTAGAGCCATCACCCAATTTCCAATCTAGACCAGATGCAATGATATAAAAATAGTCAATAAACCATCCATCAACCCCCGGGCTTTTATCCTTCTAAAAATTAGACAAGACCCCTTTTAATTCATCCATTGAGAATTATTCCATCGATTATGCATTGTTAGCCTCTAGAGAAAATCTTGGAAAGAACTTTGTTATTCGTGCCTGCCATCAAGCCCCGGGCTTTTATCCTTCTGGAAATTAGACAATATCCCTTTTAATTCATCCATTGAGGTTTCTTCCATCAATTATGCATTGTTAGCCTCTAGAGAAAATCTTGGAAAAAGCATTGTTATCTGCATAATTTCAGAAATAGGTGTTCCTTGAATTTTTTTTAAAAGGCCACTGAAATGTTTAATTCCAAGAGTAGTCAGACCCTCCAAAGAGGTAATAGAGCTACCATCATGGTCTTAGATCTTCCAAATAGTGTTACTCGTTTTCCTTCCCTTTGTTAGGTAAACTTGACTTGGGATAGAGTCAAAGTTGACCAAGTTAAACAGTGATGGTTTTGGGGCACATGGTATTGTGCACCCATAGTATTCTACCCGTGGTATTATATGTAATGGAGCTTATAAAAGGCTGGAAGGATTTCATTGTAATGCAAGACCTAGAGGTGAGCGGTGAAGGCTCACTTGGTCGAATTGGCCAAGGTTTTGGCCAATGCTAATGAGATCTTATTAGGTTGGGCTTTTCCCCGGATTTGGGGTTTTCTCGGATAAACATTTGTGTTTATGGTTGTTGCTAGTTATTTTTATATTTATTCCTCTCTGTAATTATTTATGTTATGCAATAAATTTCTTAACAACTGGTATCACAGTGAGATATTGGCTTCAAAGGGATTCTTTGATGCCAGGGGTTTATAGTGCCTGATGAAATCAATGCAGCCTTTTTACAGATCAGTGCATTTGCGATATATTGTTCGGGATTCATGCGGCTATTTAAAGAAGGTCAGCATAAGAAAATTGTTCATGCGGCTTCGAAAATTGTTCGTTTTCTGCTACGTGAGGCCAACGGTGTCGAAATCTACGAGGGTCTCATCGGGCTCGCAGTTGAGTGGTTTGATAAAAGTTTTTGAGAAAATCAAATTGAGAGAGGATGGATCAGAATCACAACAGCAATAAACAAAAAATAATAATAATAAAGTCAAAATTATTGCATGTAAATGGGCATACTACTGTAAGACCTGGTAAGGCATGTGTACCCCTCGATAATCACCAGTAAAGTCTGGGCTAGACCTAGGTGATAGGGGGGATGTCGTGTTAACAATACCCTAGGTAAAAACTCTGATGGGGGTAAGAGCTAGAGTGAGCGGGATTGTCTCACTTAGCAGGTTTGGATGGAGAGAGTCAAGGAATCCCGAGTCAAGTTTACCTAAAAGTTGACCAGGTTAAACAGTGATGGTTTTGGGGCACATGGTATTATGCACCCATAGTATTCTGCCCGTGGTATTATATGTAATGGAGCTTATAAAAGACTGGAAGGACTTCATTGTAATGCAAGACCTGGAGGTGAGCGGTGAAGGCTCAATTGGTCGGATTGGCCAGGGTTTTGGCTAGTGCTAATAATATCTTATTAGTAAATTTCTTAACACCCTTTGTGAAATTCTGGAAAAAAATTGTATTCTTATCTCTAGCTTCTAGCCATACAACTCTGCTATTTAATCATCCATCTCACACCCCTCCCCAACTTCCTCAGTTATGGAGGATAACTCTTCTTTTATGGCCCATAAGTATAGTGTGTTCCTTTGTTTTTTGGCCATTAACAATGTGATGGTGGCATGTTTAACTACTTTGAGGTTCACTTCAAATTATGCCCCCGCAGTGGACTGCAAGTGTGGGTTATAAGCCCACCACGTGGCTTGCACAAGAGCATGGAAATATTCATCTTGAACCCATTTTCATATAATTTGACATGGTTGGGAGGCTTCTTTCCTTGACTTCTAAGTTCCAAGAAAATTGGAGAGTGATTAGTGTTTCCCCCTTCTCGAATCCATTTTCAAGAGGTATTTATTCCACTAAAATTTCAACTAAGAGAAACCGATCAAGTCACTTAGCCACTCTATCCAAGGCCGTTCTGTTGTTCCTCCAAGTGGGCTCAAGATTTAGGGGAGCAATATTAATGAGATTATGGTTCAGTAGAAGAGTGTTGAAGAAAATAGTATTCGGGTCAGCCTGAGCCTGGGGCCCCTATATTTCAAAAATTTCCAATGAGAAATTCACATCACCACCAATGATCACATTATCTTCCATGAAAAAGGATTTTTGTTCTAGAGCTTCCCATAAAGGTGGTTTGTCTTGATAAGGGCCATAAACATTGAGAATTAGGAAATCCTTGTCCAACTCCACAGATCAAAAAGAGAAACTCAATACATAGTCTATACCCCATGATTTGTTCTCTTTAATGAATTGGGGGTTCCATCTAATAGCTAAACCACTCGATCAACCATGTGCATTTGAACAACTAAACTACCAACCAGGGAGAATTTTGCATAAACATAACCTTATCACTTCACCCTCCCCCATTATTTTCTAAAGGAGTATGTTGGAAGCATATTTTAAGCCTACTAACCTACAAAGTGCCTATTTTTTCAAAGGTCCAGCCAAGCCCCAACAGTTGAGGGAGAGAATAATCATTGCGTAACCCCTATAAGGGCTCACACTGCCCTAAGTTCCCCAGTGATGGATTGTTGTTGTCTGGATGGCAAGTAAACTATTGCTCTCTCTTGAGCCTTAGATAAAAAATATTTCCTATCCCTACCTTTAGTAGTGCTCACATGTGAAGGGTTGTGACCTACACTCATATAAGAAAGAGCACCATAGCATTCCCGAAGCATGAAGAAGTGTCCTCATGAGAGGAAACAATAGTGGGGGTATCAATTTTTATAGTGCATAGGATATGACGTAGTAAGGGTTTAGATTCTAGTTTATAAGTAGGGAGGATCAAGGTGTTCACAGGGGTCACAACTTGATCAACTTTTGAGGATGACCCTTCCATAACCTAAAAAAATAATTTGCAACCAATAAAATAAGGAGGTAAGGAGAAACGAGAGGTACACGGGGAGAGAAACAATGGTCCGAAGATGCCCTCATCATGCATTTCGATCTCAACATAGGTTTTCAAGGCCAGTACCATGTTTACAATAGTAGTCACCTTTATGGTAGGAGTTTAAGAGGTAATATATACGCCTATAGTAGGTTCATCTTGTTAAGTCTTGATTACAATAAGGTTCGCTATTTCTCTTCCTTCATCCTTGTCAACCCCTATTTTATTTGCAGGAGACAAGATAACATGTCAAAGTTTCTTATGAAACCCCAACTTGAATTTAGAAGCAATATGACCACACTCATGACATCACACTTATAGGGAATACCTTCATAATCAAGAGATTATATGTAAGTTGTGCCTAAATGTGTTATCACGATCTTACTCCAAAGACTATCCCATATGTTGAGATTGACCAAGACCCTTGCTACTTTCATGTCAGCCAAGTGCAGGAATGACAAGTCAATATCCAAACATTCACCCAGATGGTTGTCAATGGATGCGAGGCCTTCTCGGACCAGAAATGCAATACTAGCCCCATAAGACATACATATATTGGTGCAATATCAATATGCTCCCTCATAGGATAAAAAATGAGAGTTTATTTTTTTAGGAGAATAAGGGAGGGATTGATGGACCCTATCTTCTGCAATACCCATTAAATCTCCTCCAAAGAAGTAAAAATGAAATAAAACCACCCTTTGACCAATGATTTAACCGTCGATAGCTTGGCGAAGCATCCTCCCCACTCCTTTGCCACCCAGTTCTTAAGGGTTTTTCCATTGAAATTGTTGAAATTTGGTAGCTCGGGGAGAAATTCCCTCCTCAAGGAAGTCCTTCTCACCCTCTGGAGACCCTACTAGCCCTTGGAAGAATTTGGGAAAATATTATTTTTAATATGGAACCATGACAACACAAAAAGTACAAGTTAGTCTAGAAGAGGAAATTTGACCCCCAAAACCAGATATAAAATGACATCACTTGGCATCTCTTGGAGGCATCATCACACATTTATTTCATCTTTTCTTGGTGATCTGAATGTTGGGAAAACTTGTTAATGTTATGAAAGCTCCCTCATCAGTTTTAAAAAAATGTGTTTAGGATCGTTTCAAATTAACCAAAATGTGAGGAATTATGTGTCAAGTGTTGAGTGTCCTTTATGAGCAATTTATGAGATTAATTAGTTGTTTAAGACACATATACAACAAGTAAATTGTAGAAAAATAAAACAAAACAAACTCATAACAATGGCTAGGCCCTCTTTGGATTAATGGTCAATTATCTGATTACATGCACCTTCAGTGCTCCAATGGATTTTCAACCTACTCCATTAGATTTAGAAGACCCAAAAACCCCAAAAAATCACATCCAAGCTCTGCAATTGTACTTCAGCAATCTACGCTTGACCTCCTCTCATGGTGGCCCTAGGCTTCCTTAAACTTCAACGTAGCAAAATCACATACAAAAGTGCCTTTCTGTATATGAAACTTGTTCCATTATGTTCAGAGCATCCAAATCATCTAGGAATGTCTATTTTTGAGCCAAAATTGGTCGAATATTGAAGAAGTTATGGTCTCTTCAGTTTTCCCTAGTAAAACTCCACCAAATTTGGAGAAACTCCAGTTAACCCTGCCAAATTTGTAGTGTTGGATTTGTTGGACCTGCCAAAACTGCTGCCAAGTTAATCCCACTTAATTAATGGATAAATACAACTTGACTAGCATAAAACTCCACTTAGCACATAGTGTTGGCCTCCGGTTATGGTTTATGGTCATATGTGGAGAGGGCTGGCCCTCTCTTTCCCCAAATGACGCATTTAATCACTTTAAATAAAAGGTGTGCCCTATGTTTATTAAGAAACATGTTGTGGTATAGCGGTAACTTGTGGGGCTTATGTGGGAAAGGTTGCGGATTTGACTCCGACCTCCGCACTATAATTTTACTTGACCTTTGAGAGGGCACATGGCGGCCTTTGGGCTTGCCATGTGTCAGCCTCTCATTGGCCCACCTAAAATGCCATATAACAATATCATACAGACAATTGTCACAATATGATTGAGCCACCTGTCTAAATATTACAGGAATATTCTAGGGAATATTCTTTTGGCTGATTGGGCTATACGAATGCCTAGTCAGTGTCCTAGTGAGCGTGTACCCAAAATTTTCCATGTTTGACAAAGCAGACAAAAGGCTCTATCTTTCTCATATGAACTTTGTTTTGAGTGAAATGAGTTGTGTTGGGATCGTATCGCCGAGACGGATGCGGTTTTTCACTTTTTGAGCTATTCTGAGAGCTTTTATTTTTGAGCAAATTTTTGCCCTAATCCACATTCTGATCATTCCTTCCCACTGACAGGCTTTTTGATCCACAAAATCTAGTTATCTAATGAGAGCCAAATACTCTTCTCCTTCCCAAGTTCCATCAATTGATTCTACTTGGAAAAATCACCATGGCAACCACTTGGGTTCACTGACATGCCTTACCTTGCAAATGGCTTGACACTTTAACCAATGTTCTCCTTTTTCTACTGACCCAATCCAACACTTGTTGGCTGCTTGCTAATTAAACACCTTGCTGTACCAAAGTGATCCCTCGGTGCTTAGAAAGTTGACTGATGGCCTTCCCACTGAGAATCATGTTCCTCCTTTGCAACACATGCATTTGATGCAAACTTCTCCTTGGAAACCACTTTTCCAAGTTAAGCCCATCTGAGTGAACTACAACAATGAGTTCCAATATCAATAATAACAAGAAAATAAATGATCATTCTTTTACCTCCATCATTCCAAATTCCACATCTGGAAGAATGCATTCGCCATCTCTTTCGCTTCTTGGTGTCAATACATCAAATGGTCTACGATGGACGCAATTTTTTTGGCATGTTGTCCACTTTCGCTTCTTGATTCCATCATCCTCCATTATTAACATGCTGCTCATGTCATGATTTGAAAATGAAGGCTAATCATGAGCTTCTTTCTCAAGCGTTGACCTTCCAAAATCCTGTGACATCTTGTCACCAAAAGCACCATTAACCTTGAAAACACTCATGCAAGAATATAACTAGATGACCTCTTCCTTTTCCTTCTTTAAAGCAAAAAATGTTGCATCATGTGAACATCACATGTACTCTTACATATTGGTGTATAAACCAAAGACTAAACACAAGTCAACAAAACATGCTTCTTCAAACAACTGACTTTCAAGTCAAGCAAAAGCATGTACAACAACTTGACGATTTACAACAGTAATTCCACATTCTCATGAAACAATTCATCACATCTCCCTTTCATATTTGGAGACAAGATCAACTCTTCCAAGTTGACAGCATACATGTTAACAAAGCAATCAACCAACACAAGTCAACCAATCATGCATGTTCAAGCACAATGTAAGTGTTAAAAATTCCACTGTCCACACACACAAACTCTCATGCATGTATAACAATTCTCAACTCTCTCATAAGTACAAGAATCCCATTGGTATGTAAGAGTACTTAAAGAGTTGAAATGACCAAATTTGTTGCAATAAAGTGAGTCGACATACTCCACTTTCGAACACCTTCCTGGCGTAAACATTCAAGTTCAAGAATGCAACATGCATGAAAATTTGTAGTTGCAAATTTCCATCTTTGTTGCATCTAAGTGAGTCAACATAACTCTACTTTTCCAACATCTTGCTTCATGCAGTATGCAACATAATTCTAGGAGAAAATAAATGCATCCAAATAACAAGGAAATGCATCAATAAGGCAAGATTTTCATCAATTATCAAAAGAAATGCAAGGCCTTAATTGGTTAAAAAATCTAACCATCTCTTCCCAAACCATTTCAATTATGGAATACTCTTTTCCATAATTTCCAAAATCTCTCTCCACCTTCTTCAAATGTCGTGGATGACTTATTGGATGCAAAGTCCAACACTTGTCTACAAGATGACCCTACTTATGGAAATGAGTGCAAAATAATTGCATCATCTTTTCAACATGGTTTCCATTATCCAATGGACCTTTGGCTTTTGGTCTCTTTTGTTTTGAAAGTTTCTTGTGTATGGATATCCTCTTCCAACACCTCGAAACAGTATGATTATCAAAACCACAAAAGGAACATGTAAATTTTCTCCAAATCTTATGTGAAGATTTACCATGTTTATCATAATCAAAATAAACTTGATTAAAGGTATATTTATACCTTGAACATTCACCTTTGTCTCCTTCTTGAAGAGATGAATTTGATGAGGTAGTGGCTCTCTTCAGAATACCAATAATGGTTTCAATGACCTTAGAGCTTTCAACACCCTCTTGTTTGCCATTACCACTGGTTGCATGCTTATGAGCATCTTCTTGCAATGTGGGTATAAAACTTTTGCATTCCTCATGAACACAAACGTCACAAGATTGAGGTAATGAACATGTAATGAAAGTCCTTCTTGGAACACCTTCATGTGCCTCCTTGGCTTTGGAGCATTTTCCATCATTTTGTCCATAACCAAGACCCAAATACCTAGGCCTTTCCTCAACAACAATTGGGTCAACTATGCCTTGTGCATGTTTGCCTAATCATTTACCATCATAGCCCATTTTCATCAATAATTTGGACCTTATTCCTCTAATGTGTCTTTCAAAAGAACCAAAACATTCATTTTGGGAGGAAATTGAAGATAAAATTGAATTGCATACCTCATTTTCATGCACATACTTGGCTAGGGTTTCCTTGGCATCACAGAGTTAAATCTCCATATCATGCATCTTTTCAAGAAGCTCTTTCTTATCCTCTTGCATGACCATCAACTCATCTTGAAGCATAGTGTTCTCCTTCCTATCTTCATTCATCTCTTGCACCATATCTCTCATGATGATAAGTTCTTGCAACATCTCTAAATCAAAGAGTCTTGGTAAGGAAGATGGATTAGAAACATCACTTGTTGAAGCTGCCATCACACTTGCAATGCATCAAAAAGCTTCAAAAAGTTTCTCAACAAAGAAGCAACTTATATCATTCAGCTTACACACGTAAACTTGCACACAGTTAAATTCTTCTTGCACAAATACAAAACCAACAACTAATTTTCTAGCTAACCTTGGCAAACCATCTCAGGGTTAAAATGAGCTAACTTGTGCTCTGATACCAACTTGATATGAATGTTGGGAAAACTTGTTAATGTATCAATATTAAAAAAATGTGTTTAGGATTGTCTCGAATTAACCAAAATGCGAGGAGTTATGCGTCAAGTGTTGAGTGTCTTTTATGATAAATTTATAAGATTAATTAGTTGTTTAAAACACATACACAACAAGTAAATTGCAGAAAAATAAAACACAACAAAGTCATAACACAAAGATGATAAAGTAGTTCACCCCTCCTGGGCTGCATCTCCTTGGACCTACTTTAATATCAAGGCCCTCTTTGGATTAATGGTCAATTCTTTGATTACATGCATCGTCAGTGATCCAATGGCTTTGCAACCTACTCCATTGGATTCATAAGGCCCCAAAACCCAAAAAATGACTATCCAAGCTCTGCAATTTGACTTTAGCTAATCTAGGCTTGACCTCCTCTCTTGGTAGCCCTAAGCTTCCTTAAACTTCAACATAGAAAAATCACATACAGAAGTGCCTTTCTGCCTCTGCAACCTATTCCGTTGTGTTCAAAGCATCCAAATCATCTAGGAATGACTCTTTTAAGACAAAATTGGTCGAATATTGAAGAAGTTATAGTCTCTTTAGTTTTCCCTAGGAAAACTCTACCAACTATGGAGAAACTTCAGTTAACCGTGCCAAATTTGGAGTAGTTCCAGATTTTTCGGACTTGTCAAAACCACAGCCAAGATAATCCCATTTAATTAGTGTATAAACACGATAAATAGCATAAAACTTCACTTAGCACTGGCCTTCAGTTATGGGTTATGGTCATATGTGGAGAGGGCTAGCCCGTGGGGCTAGCCCTCTCTTTCCCCAAACACCACATGTAATCACTATAAATAAAATGTGTGCCCTATGTTTATTAAGAAACATGTTGTGGTATATCAGTAACGTGCGGGGCTTGTGTGGGCAAAGTCGTGGGTTCAACTCCGACCTCCCCACTATACTTTTACATGACCTTTGAGAGGGCATGTGGATGCCTCTGGGCTTGCCATGTGTTAGCCTCTCGTTGGTCCACCTAAAATGCCATAGACAAATATCATATAGACACTTGTCACAATATGATCAAGCCACCTATTGGAATATTCCAGGAATATTCCTTGGAATATTCTTTTTTGTTGACTAGGCAGTACAGATGCCTAGTCAACATCCGAGTCAATGTGTACGCAAAATTTTGTCTATTTGACAAAGTGGATAGAAGGTTCTACCTTTCTCATACAAACTCTGTTTTGAGTGAGTCGAGTTGCGTTGGGATCATATCACTAACATGGACGTAGTCATTCAGTTTTTGAGTGATTTTGACAACTTTGATTTTTGAGCAAATTTTTGTCCCTAATTCAGAATTAGATCACTTCATTCGATCTAACCTAAATTGTAGGGTCTGAACTCATACATGTAAAGAGGAGAGAGGGAAATATGTTAACTGAGTTTGAATTTTTATTTGGGATTGGTTTGACTTGCTTTGACTTCAATTGACTTGGGCCACTTTGACCGATTTCTTATCTATTATTGGGAGAACGAATTCAGGAGGTTGTTTACTCAAAATTATGAGCATACATTGACCATCCTTGACTAATATTCTAAAGATAGGGTTTCCATAGGTCAACTCTTTGAATTTGACTTAATTTGAAGGTTGTTTTGACTAAGGTTGACTTAGCTAAAAAGGCCAAATTCTTTGCTGCCTTGACTATATTTTTTCAACTCTTTGATTGTTGACTAGTTATGCCAGTATTGACTACTGTTGACTCTGACATATAATTACAAATTTGAATTTTGACCATATTTTACTTTTATGTTCTTATTGGATTGGATATTGGTTGGATGATTTGGTTAGTCAAAGCTTTGACCTTTAACTAAGTTGTTGATGTATTTGGGCTATGTATCTCTCCATTGAACATTTGATGGCAATCTAATAGAAGAAGAATTTGGAAATGGTTTTCCCCCTTGTGGGGTTTTTCCCTGGTCTTTGACCAAATCTCTATGTCGCTATCGTTCTTCGTTGTCTTCTATTGCACATATGGTTTTATGTTCTATCTATTGCTTCCTCTTATTGAAATATTGAAGATAATTGGATAAAGTGATTGTTATTGGAAGAAGAATAGTTATAAGTGATTGTTACAACATATAACATTATAAATTTAACATGATATCATAGTTGAGGCAAAGACAACCCCAAGGAGACAAGAAAAATCACACTTTAAAGATATCTTATCTGTTGTGGAATATCACTTGACTTGGTCGGGATGTCTACCTCACATTTCACTATTGAAGAGAAGTTGAATGACTCATCTAACTATGTTGTTCAGAGAGCTAGGGTTGATTTGACTTTGGATTAGAATGATGTTTTGGACTATGTTGAAGGAAAGGTACATGAGCCTCCGAAAGATGCTTCTACTATTGTAAAGTCCAAGTATAAGAAAGATGAGGTCAAAGCTAATAAAACTATTATTCATTCGTTGAGAGATCATTTGATCACTTATGTTGCAAAAATGAAGAAGTCTAAATAAATGTATGATAAGATGGTTGGGATATATTTAGGTCAAAAACTTGAACCATATTTTATCTTTGTTTCTCAACTCAAGGACATTAGGACAAACAAGGGGGAGGTTATGTAGTCATACTTCATGATGATTTCCCAACTCAAGGATAAAGTATTTTCTACTGGAGAAATTACATCTGATAGAGAGTTGGTACTAATTTCACTTAGAGGTCTTCCTTTGATTTGGGAGACATTCATCATAACTATTAGAAACAATGATAGTTTTCCTTCATTTTATGAGTTATTAGGCAAGTGCACTCAAGAGAAGACTTGGATGATAATTAGAGGGAGTGTTCAAAAGCATGAAGAAGGGGAACCTACTTCATTGGTTGCTCAAGTGAGGAAGAGGAAAGAATGAGGAGAACCATCTAATTCAAGAAAGCATGCTCCAACATCTAGGGACTCTAATAGCATAATTAAAAGGGATGTGTCACAAATTCAATCATACAATTTCCACAAGCTTTCTCACCTTGCTTGAGACTTTTTGAAAAAAATATAAATGCTCTAAGGTCTTACAAATACAATCATGGGTACAACAAAAACAAGCTCAAAAATAGAAGAAGAAGAGAACCTCTTGTTTCTCATGAAGAAGGCCATTCTCATCCCAAGAGATCAAGGAACTCAAGCTATGATAATAATGCAACTCCCACTTAATCTGAATATTTTCTTAGTTATGTTGTTTCTAGTTCCTCTCCTCTAGATTCGTTTAATAGTTGGTTAGTAGATAGTGGGGCCTCTAAACACTTCACTGGTTATTGTGAAGTCCTCTCAAACTTGGTTGAGAGAGATACTAATTTGAAGATAATTTATGGTTGGGTTGTGTTATATTCTTTCCATGACTAGCCCACATAGTTAATCGGGGGGTTAGAGGGGGGGCGAAGCCCCCCTTCGTTGCGCCGATTGTGTAGCAGGGGGGTGGGGGTCACAGGGGGTTTGAGGCATACCCGTAACCCCACTTTATGGGGTACGGGGTAGCGCCCCGAAAATTTTTGGTTTTGGACCCTATGTTAGGATGGGCGGACCCACTTATGGTTTTGTGCATGATCTTCACACATGTTTTTGGACGTGATGGTTTTGGTCCATGGCATTGGATGCTTTGGCATGTATAAATATGTATTATAACATTGAAAGGAACATAATGAAAAATCAAGCTGGTAGTCCCGGTTTTTGGATCCAAGGGAAAATCTCTGTGTATGTGTTTTATGTGTTATGCTCTTGCATTGTTTATTTTCTGTGTTTTAGAATTCGTATGCAGGTAATTTCTATATGGGGTTAAAACCTACATTTGGTATCAGAGCTATTTTGGCTTCAAGGGGATGCCTTTGTTGCTGAGGGGTTTCACTCGGGCCTGTGGTAGACCCTGTTTGTTATGAAACCAGCTCACAAAAAGATAGAAAAGATAGATGAACGCCTTAGAAACAAGCCTCTTCGAGGGGGCAATCTCCTTTACATTACACAAAAGAACAATTCTTGGATGATACAAATGACAAGACCTCCTTTCTATATATAGGAGTCTAAGGGGTCATAATATACTTAGAGTCGACATAACAATAATAATGTAAGGGCACAATAATAACAATAGTGGGCTTCTATGGGGCACAATAATAACAATATGGGGACTACATGGGCACATCAATATAATAAGGGGGTTTTACTAATAACAATAAGGGGTTACACTAGTAGTATAGGGGCCTAACACTGTTCAGTGGGAGATTTGCGAGATCTATTTTGGTGGTGAAAGAAGATGGCGAGCAGTGGAAAGATAGAGATCGAGAAATTTAATGGTCAGAGTTTTGAGTTGTGGAAACTCAAGATGGAGGAACTATTGGTGGATAAAGATCAGTGGATCGTGGTAGATCCAGGTACTAAACCAACGGGAATGTCTGATGAAGAGTGGAAGAAGTTGGATCGGAAGACAAAGAACATAATACGATTGTGTGTCTCAGATTCAGTATTGCTGAATGTATCAGGGGAAGCTACGGTGAAGGCTTTGTGGGACAAGTTAGGGACTTTGTACTAATCTAAGTCTCTGGTGAATAAACTGTTCATGTGGAAAAAGTTGTATAACCTGAGGATGAAAGATGGAGACTCGGTGACAGAGCATCTGAACACATTTAACACCATGTTTGATGAAATAGCCTTAGCCTTACTGACGGAGGAGATGAGACGGAAAAATATGGAGAGACAAAATGGTGATGCCTTGTCTGTATGAGGACGATCCCATAATAGAAAAAAAATAAGTCATTGAGTGGGAGATCTACATCTAGAGGGAGATCTAAATCTCTAGGAAAACCTGTAAAGGTGGTGTGCTGGAAATGCGCAAAGGAAGGGCACTACAAAAGGGACTGTAAATCTAAAGCTCGTAACAAAGGAAAGGGATCTGATGAGGCTCCTTCTGCAGAGGAGAAAACCACCTCAAATGAAGGTGGGGAAGTGTACTTGTCTTCTTCAAGTACACATGTAGATCATGAGGCATGGTTGATTGACTCAGGTGCATCTATGAGTATGAGAAATACAATGGTGGTGATGTCTTCTTAGGAGATGATAAGAAGGCTAGAATCACTGGTCACAGAAAATTAAAGTTGAAGTTGCAAGGTGGAAGGGTTAGAACACTTCCAGATGTTCTGCATATCCCTGCATTAGCCAGAAATCTGACTTCTGTAAGCAAGCTCGATGATGCAGGTGTAAAAGCAGTGTTCGAGAAGGATACCTGCAAGATGGTTCAGGGAGCATTGGTATTGATGCGAGGAGTTCGGATTGGAACTCTGTACAAGCTGCAAGGTAGCACTATTGTTGATGGGTGCAACAGTTCCATGGTTCCTGAAAGTGGAGAAAAAGATATAGTGGTCTCTAGAGAGAAGACCATGTTGTGGCATCAAAGGCTTGGACATATTGGAGAGAAGGGCCTTCGAATACTTCATGGTAAAGGTATGGTAGAAGGTATGAGTAATAGCTCTCTGGATTTTGATTTCTGTGAAAATTGTGTATATGGGAAGCAGAATCGGGTGAGTTTCCCCTCTGGTGGTAAGAGGACGAAACAAATATTAGAGCTTGTGCACAGTGATGTCTTTGGACCTGTGAAAGTTCCATCACTGGGTAAGTCTGTGTACTATGTATCATTTATAGATGACTTCTCAAGGAATACATGGATATATTTCCTTAAGAAGAAATCTGAAGTCTTTGACAGGTTTAAAGAATTTAAGGCTCTGGTGGAAAACCAGGCAGAGAAGAAGATAAAGGTGCTGAGGACATATAATGGTGGAGAGTTTTGCAGTAAGGAATTTGAAGAATTTTGTAAGAAGTGCGGTATATCACTGTAGAAGACTACTCCATATACACCTCAGCAAAATGGAGTTGCAGAAAGAATGAACAAGACGTTGATGGAAAGGGCAATAAGCATGCTCAGTGGTGCCGAGTTAGGATAGGAATTTTGGGCAAAGGCAGTGGATACTGCATGTTACCTAGTCAACAGGTCACCTTCATCAGTGTTGGAGGATAAGACTCCACAAGAGGTATGGACTGGTAAGAAACCCTATCTTTCACATCTAAGGGTATTTGGATGTGATGCATATGTACATGT